>SRZU01000137.1:0-161072 GCA_013183765.1 Fusarium xylarioides
ATATTTTTATTTTTAAGAATATTATAAAAAAAAAGCTTTTTAATATAGCTTTATAAGGCTTTAGTATCTTCTATATAGGCTTATTTAGTAATTAATATTAATTAATCTTCTTACTATATTTTAAAGTATTAATTTAATATTATATAAAATATAAATATATTAAACTCTACTAATATACACTCTATAAGCTTATTTATAGTATATTGCTTAATATCCCTCTATTATTTAATTTAAGAGTAAAATAGCATTAAGTCTTTTAGAAGGCAACTAAATGTACTTATTATAAGGGCTTATAATATCTTATATAAAAAAGAAAAAGTACTAGGTAAAAAAGCTTATATAGCATTTTAAGACTATATATACTAGTAGAAGGTTATATAACCTTAATAACTTTACTAATTATAGCATTTTATTAGAAGATAAAATAAAGCAATTAAAAAACTTTTTACCTTAAACTATATATACTATATTGCTTTATAGTACCTAGTATATTAATAAAAACCTTTTCTTTAAGTATATTATAGTATTTTATAGTACTTAATATATTACTATAAACTTTATTATATACTTAAAATGCTTATTATAATATTATTAATTATTAAATTATATCTTTAAAAATAATAAAGATAAAAACTAAGCTACTATAGTTATATTAATATTAATATTATTTTAAAGTAGCTTATAGGATATATAATTACTTTAGTTCTTGCTTTTCTTAGCCTTCTTCTTTTTACCCTTTATAGAGTTAATAGCTCTCTTAAAGAATTTAAAAAGTAACTAGCAAGTAGTATAATTAAGTAAATTAAAGAGCTTTATAGTAGCCTCTATAGTACTATTTAGCTCTAATTTACTATTATTATTATTACTATTATATTTATACTTAAAAGCTATTTAAGAGTTAATATAAAAGTAAATAAGTCTATATATAGTACTATATATAAGAAAGAGAGCATTAAGGCTTTAAATAGTTTTAATTACAGTTAGTATACTTAGTAAGCTTAAAAAGGTAAATATAATATTTAGTAAAGGCTTTATTCTCCTTCTTATACTTATTATAGACTTTTAATTTAAATTGTAAAATACTATAAAGATAGTAAAGTATAGCATTAGCATTCTAAGAAGAGAATATTATAATATAAGGGTTTATAGTTTCTATTTTAAACTCTTATAGCTTAAGTTTATAAGGCTTAGTAGGTTTTTAAATAAGTTAATATAATATAATATAAAGCTTTATATAATATATAATTTATGCCTTAAATATTAAGGTAAATAGCCTTAATACCCTTATAGCTATACTTCTTTAAAGCATAATAAAAGATTTAAATAGTTAAATTAAGCTATATAGTAGGTTATTTAATAGTCTAGTTAAAATTACTAGTACCTTTACTATAGATTTTCTTAAGAAGATACTTAAAGTAATTACTTAAATCCTTTTATAAAAGCTTTTTTTAAATTAAATAATTCTTATTTTAATTATATACTATAATATAGCTAATATAATTAACTTTATTACTATTAAAATTATCTTTACTACTAGAGTTAAAGTTATCTTTCTTAAAATCCTTCTTAGTAGCTTCTTTAGCTTCCTTTTTTACCTTTTTAGCTTCTTTAGCTATTAATCTAGCCTTTTTAGCTTCTTTAGCCTTCTTTCTTGCTATTTTAGCCCTCTTCTTAGCTACATTATTCTTCTTCTTTTAGGCCTTCTTTATAGCTATAGCTTCCTCTTTAGCTTTATGTAGGTCTTTAGCCTCTTTAGCTAATTATATCTCCTTCTTAAGCTTTATCTTATGCTTCTTTAGCTTTAACTTTAGCTTAAATAGCATAATACTTAGATTAAGTTATATATATATTTATATAAATAGAATTAGTTTAGAAGAGAGTATTAATACTATAAGAAAAATATTAGCAGTTAGCTATAAATTAAGTATATTAAATGTATATATAATAGAATAAAAGGTATATAAAAATAAAGCTTTTAATTATATAAAAATAATAGAAGCTATATAGCATTAATTAAGAATATATATAAGGTAGAGGATAGGTTTATATAAAGTAAAAGTTATCTATATAAGCACTATAATATAAGTACTAAATTAAATAGAGTAAAGTACTTATAGGGAAATAAAAATAGTATTATATAAAAGATTAAAAGCATATAATTCTAAAAATACATTTATTAGGTTATATAAGGCTATTGCAGGTATATGCAGGTAAGGGAAAGTAAGGAATTCTTACCTTATAAGGCATATTAATTTTAGAGAAAGAAAATAAAGCTAAAGCTAAGATTGCAAGGAAATGTATATTATATTATTATATAACCCTAAAGGGCCTACTTTAGCTTATATAAGAGGCCTATAATAATTTAATTTAAAAATCAGATAGATACAAATGTAACCTAGGGCGCCCTACAGGGGGGGGGGGTCGGCCTACTATGAAATGACTTTGGAGCCACTGAGCCCTATAGTCTTCCGTAATACCCCCACCAAGTGCCGCACTAATGAAGCTTAATTTAGCATCTCCGACCCAAGTCCGCTAGCCTCCCTCTCATCTCCACCGCACCTCCGCAACCAAAACCTGAACTAACCCATCCATTCATCTCCAGATCATTCAAACACATCCACAATGGGTCGCAAAACCAAGCAAAAGTCATGCTTCGCGTGCGTCGAGACCAAGCGCCGCTGCGACAAGCGATGGCCCTCCTGCTCGCGCTGTCTCGATCGGGACATGGTCTGCACTTATCCTCCTTTGCCAAGACGACAAGCTCTTGATTTCGCTGAGGCTGAAACCGCTCGAGCTATGGGCTTCGGAGATATGTGGCCTTCTTCGGCTGATCCAAATAGTCTTACTTTAGTTGGAGAAATGTCCGAGCCTTGGCTTCTCGATCCTGTCTTCAGCGCTAGTCTCAACTGTCCGTCGATACCGTCATGGACGTCCTCTTTATCAGATCCATCGTCGATAGCAGGTTCATCCTCGAGTGGCATGGCTGAGGCTTCGGGTCGGCTAATACATACATCCCGGGATTTGGGCTGGTTTCTCGGGCCTCAATCATGGACGATCGGATATCACTACAACGCCCCGGACGTCATGCCTCCAGCCTCTGTCTTCACTAATTTCATCCGTGGCTTGCAGAATTGGTTATCACGGTTCGTCAAGACGGGGCACAACCCGTTCATCCACCGACATCTCTACTCCGACTCGGGATATCCGCAATGCATTCAAGACGCGTACTCTGCGTGTGTTATTTCTAGCGCTGCCAGTAGCGAGAATGAAACTATCGTCAATGCGATCTCAGCCACTCACATCAACAATCTACTCAACTCTCAGCCGTCTAGGGGAACGGGTATCATCTCCACCAGGGACCATTTGGCCCGCACCCAAGCCCTTCTCATTCACATCCTCCTCGCACTCTTCTCTTCCTCAATTGAACGCCGTGCAAGAGGTGAGAATCTCATCAGCCTTCTTCACTCGTGGAAGAATCAGCTATGGGAGTCTGCGACACATGATAGTACACTTGCCTTACCATTGCCGATCTTGGCAACTTCAAGCGGAACCGCTGTTGGCGAATTAGACCCTGTGCCCGGCCTGTACCGCGCGTTCATCCTCTCCGAATCGATCCGCCGCACTGGTCTGCTGTGCAACATTGCCACTGGGGTCTACAGCGGTCTGAAGGGCAGCAACATACAGTCATGTGGAGGCGACATCCACATGACCGCGCAAGCCAAGTTCTGGGAGGCTTCTTCCTCTGCGCGATGGGAGGCTGTTGCTCGACACACTGATCCTCTATTTATCTACACATTAAAAGGTCAGATGCTGCTAGAAAAGGGTGTTGGTGCAGCGCAGGTTGACGAGTTTGCGCGACATTTGTTTACTATCATGTGGGGATTAGAAAAGGTTGAGACTTGGGTCGTGAGAACAGGAGACGAGGTTTCTGTTGTTTACTAGAATGAAACTTGACATAATCAATCTAAACATACTTCCGAGTCGGTAAATCTACGCGACTGTCTCCGTGCCTTCTGGAAACCTGGGTCGGTCCCCAACTCATGTGAGACAGCCCTGAAGAATGTGGGCCGAGTCCTCGCGAGTCTGGGAAGCTAGGTCGGTTGTGAGGCTCTCCGTGATCACCGCTAAGCCCCTCCGCAAACAAAACAAGGGGCACAGCCTTCACTCGGATACCGTCTCCACTCCTCTCGGGCTTCTCGGACTAGAGCCAACGGGACCACTCCGAACTTTCTCCACTTACGTCCGCGCCAACTCCGCGCCAGGCCCACTGTAAGACTATCTCCAACCAGCCGCGAGATTTCGTAAAGTGATTCTTTGAATGTTTCGCGTTGCTTTGGCCTTAGCTCTACGTGGAGAAGACGGAAAAGAGTTCCCAGTTTCGTCATACCTCGCGGAGTAAGGACACGCAGTGATCTGCGGAGGCGGAGAAAAGTGACTTTCAAGAAACCACGGCACCGAGTGTCAAAGCATAAAAGGGATTTCTCGTCTCTAATTTGCATACTCAACCAACTCCTTATCCATTCATCAATTCTCTCTTACCCAGCTAGCCAGTCAAAATGTCCACCAAACAAGAATCTCTCCTTCAGTGGGTGACCAGGCTCAACGACACTCTCTTCATTCAACCCAGCGACGAAATCGCCATCAAGGCTATAGATGAACAGGTCGATCCAAGCCTTGTCACCAAGTAAGAACACTCATTCATGAACTTGAACCAGGCATCTGACCTGCACCTCAGGATTAATCACAACGTGTACACTTACGACCAGTTCAAGGGAGGCCTTCTCTACGTTCGTGGCTCAACCACAGCTGTTCAAGATGAGTTCTCTGAGATTCTCACATGGGAGGATCCAGAGAAGGGAGATGGCGTTGTGGCTGTTTTGAGCAAATGGAGGACCAAGCATAAGGAAACAGGCGAGGAGACGAAGAAGACGAACGTTATTCTCTGGGAGGTTAAGCTGATTGACGGGAAGAGAAAGCTTACCGGACAGACTGAAGTGGAGGCAATCTAGGTTCAATTGCTTCTTTGATCTCAAAGATGTTGTCAAAATAGCATGTCACTTACACTCCCCGATGGATCTACCTCTGAGTAACGCGAAGACTCTCAGCAATCATTATCTCACATTAGTGGATCAAAGGTGATAAGTAATTATTAGGATATGCTGTAATTCATGTCTGTAATACAGTGCATACCATACAGAAAAGAATTTTCAATCAGTCTCATGTAACTTTTTCCACCTATAAGCCTGTCACGTATTGACAGGCAAAAGTCAAGTCCTTAGTAAACTCAGCACTTGTTGCGACTGACGCAAGATCCGGACTAGTAAGTGGTGTTAGTAACAGTCGTCATTAAAACGATTGAAACTCACTTGGCTTCGAATAGTACCCTCCTTGCAGAAGCAGCCAGGAACGCACTGCTTGGTACACGGTCGGGGCTCGGGCTCATTGCATGTCAAGGGACAAGCCGTGCCGCATTCAAAGAACTGTTCACCCTATAGATTTGTGTTAAATAAATAAAGAAATTCGAGAAGGCAAATGCTTACAGCCTTGCATTTCGGAGTAGTAGCGGCGGGAATGGCAATAGTACCAGCGACAAAGAGGGCGATGAGGGAGATGGAGTACTTCATTTTGAATGAACGATAGATAGAGTGTGTGATGTATAGATTGTTGTAAGTAGATGCAATTGTGAGTATGGTATGAAGGTAAGGAGCAGAGAACAAGATGCTCTGGAAGTACAGGTCTTATATAGAATTTATTCTTTTTACATTCACATGTTATCTGGTTAATCACTCTTGGTAACGCATGTTGAAAGTTTTCATCGAAGCACACGCCGCAGCATGACATTCGATGTTCAAGGATCCACCAACCAATGCCAAGATGGTCTGCGAGACCTCGTAAAGAGACAATGGCGTTATAGAGTTGGATTCCATATCTCAAGTCGTAAGCTCTCCTCGAGACAAGAGAGTATCTAAAAGAGCTAATAGATGTTCAATTATCTCCTTGAAACTAATAAATCATTCTCGAAACAGTTAAATCACAAGAGTAAGCGTAGTAGATAAAGCTGGATCGGCTTCACTGCCCCACTCCGATAAGCCGGTAGTGGCCGAGCGGGCCGAGATGTTGATCAACCCGGCATTGAGCCTCTTAGGTAAGATGCTACTGGACTGTGGCTTGTTCCTGCAAGAGGAAAAATCTGCATTTTGAATGACTTGCTAACATGATATCTAATGAACTTTTGCTCATGCAGTACACTAGATCGGGGAGTTGACGACAAGGCAGTCGGGTCTTGGTTAGAGGGCAGTATCATGAGTGAGACTTTTATCACGGTCAGGGATTGTGAAGGTTCGGTACATTTGATTTAGAAGAAAAATAACTCTGTATTGTATTGCAACCTAGCAGTTATATTGTGCATGTCTGCCATCTCTTCTTGCCAAACTCGTAACTCCGATATGCTACATACTCTTGGTACATCTTTTGGTACATCTTCTGCTACTTGCCATGTAGCCTAAAGCCTCTTTGATCTCACTGTCAACTACTCCTGCATCTTTGATCTTGACTTATTGGAGACACAGTGGTTCAAAGTCGCAAAGTGCTTTGTTGATGGGCACGCAGTCAGTGGCCAATGAAATGAGATCACCATCTTCAGACAGATTAACCAGATCCGGGGAAGGTCGGTCCTCCCGATTGTGTTCGTCCCTGCTCTTAAAGACTGTGACTTGCGGCTTTGGCTCGCCGTTCACACGAGGCCACGCCCCACTCCCTGTCTCAGCCCACATCGCCTTTCTCTCTAGTTCGGTTTGCTGGGGGGCCGGAGGCCCGTACAACTCATCCCAGCTCTGCTTAGGCGGCTCCTCATAAGTAGACTTTGGCAAGTCTGAAGCGCTCACCTTGCCATTGTAGAGCAACTTGTAGCCCATATATCTGAACCACTCCAAGTCTCGCGTAAGGAGGCGCGCCTTGCCGTGCAACTGCCAGTAAAACGGCCACGACTCATGCATGGCCTTTGTGTCGCCAGACTTGTACAGGCCGAACTCAGGTTCTAGAGCTGCAGCGAGCTTGACGTCTGGAGCCTTGATGATCTTGCTGTTGGGTCGGCCTGTCCCGGCGCTGTATTCGTGGAAGCGCTGGACCTGGCGGGCGAGGAGGCGGGTCTTTTGGTCGGGGGAGAGAGACATTTTGGAGTTGGTGGAGATGTTGGTGAGGGAGGTGATTTGTGAGGTAAATGAAGAGAAATGAGAATTTTGTGAGAAGACTTGGAAGTAAGTAAGTCTGGAAGTCTTGCGAAGTGATGGTTAAAGGAAAGAAAATCAGGAGAAGGGAGCTGGGAAGCTGGGTATTTATAGGGAGGAAAGATCATTTTTACTTTTGACTTCTAGATAACTTGCTCATTCTGTAGAAGCTATATTTCTGAAGCTTTATGTCTTTCGGACTTTATTTTCATACTGTTATGTGTCGAATCTGAGTCTTATTGGGCATGCGCCGTAAGCTTTCTCGTCACGACGGTCAATACGGTTCAAGGTTTACAAACAACACTGGCAGCCTACAGTTTAATTCTTTGCTTAAAACCTACTCCTGATCAATTGGACAGCACTGCGTATGACACTTCTTGGTTTGAAGTTAATAGGGAACTGCTGAGATGAGTGGAACAGATTATCAGTAAAGTTTATGAAGGACTGACAGATAACCACTACGCACTTTCATTCTGTGGCTTCACGAGGCGGCTTCACGCATAGACAGAACTTGTTCAGATCTAGAAATGCCGTATTTTAGGTTACTCGGCTGCTTGACGAAGCTCTGATGCACATTCATAATCCTTTCAACTAAGTTTGACTGCCTGTGACTTTAATATTTCGCACTTGAACTATACTTCCGAACTCACGTGGACGGTTGCAAAGTCAAAGGGCAGGTTCGCAAATCAAGACTAGATAAATTCCAAGTAAAGAAGGAGACTAACGGTAGAAGTAATACAACACAGAAAGGTAAGAAGAAGAAGAAACTATCCGACCAACTCATCAACTCATCGCCCATCACCACCTGGCCACTCAAAACCTAGACCTAACACATCCCTTCCCAACCATCTTCCGTCCACTCCCACAAGTACACTTCTTATCCGCCCAGACAAGGTTTCCATTATCACAAACACACTTCTTCGCATACCCATCCCAACTCGCCGCATCTCCACAGTCAACTGTGCACTGATTCTTCGACCAAACCTTGCCATCAGGACATCCACAAGTCTTGTCATCTGCATCAAACACCTGCCCCTTCTTATCGCAAACACACGTATCAGAACGAGAGTTATACGAAGCGTAATCTCCACAGTCGGTGATACACTCCTTGCCACTCCAGATTTTACCGCCCGTGCATCCACAGCCAAGGGTAGTTGGGTTAAATGTCTGGCCCTTCTTGGGACATATGCAGGTTTGAGACTTTTTGTGCCATGAAGCTAGTTTGCCACAATCGATATGGCATTGTCCGTCGGACCAGACTAGCTTATCGGGACAAGAGCATGTTTTCGTGGCACTGTCAAAATTCATGCCGTCTTTGTTACACACACAGCCTTTGGCAGAGTTACTCCAGCACGCTTCAGAGCCACAATTCGGAGCGCACATCTTTCCGTTCCAGCGTGTGTCAGTAGGACATGTGCAAGTCTTGTCTTGATTAAACGTCTGACCAGCCTTTTTGCACACGCAAACATCGTCTTTGTCATGGGCGTGTGAGCCGCAGTCTTTCTTGCAGCCTTTCTTGGTTGGTTTATAGCCATCTTTGCAGACGCAATTTTTGTCGGATAGGACGGTGTTGGGCTTGTTGCAGATGCAGTTGCCTTCGGTGTCGCGGGTAGTATCGCCGAGGCATTTGGGTGTGCATTTTTCTTTGAAGGACTCGTTGCCGGGCTTGCAGGTGCAAGTGTTTTTGGCGTCTAGCTCGGCGAGGTTGTCGTCGCAAATACAAATGTCATTGTCGTTGCGGGTAGAGCCTTTGGGACATTCTGGCTTACACTCGCCGTTGACGATTTCATTGCCTGCTGCGGTGCATTTGCATGTACCGTCCTCCTGACGGGTTGAATCCTTCGGACACTCTGCGACACACGCACCTTTGACGATCTCATAGCCTTCGGTGTCGCAAGCACAGGACCCATCATCTTGCCGCTTTGAGTCCTTGGGACATTCGGCTGTGCATTTGTCCTTCACAATCTCAAAGCCATCTGCATCGCATTTGCAGGTGCCGTCCTCTTGGCGGCTCGAGTCTTTTGGACATTCTGGCACGCAAGTCCCCTTGACGATCTCGTAGCCGTCCTCGTTACACTTGCAGGTATCATCCTCCTGTCTGGTCGACTTATCGGGACAAGTAGGGGTGCAGACATTCTTGATGATCTCGTAGCTATCCTGATCGCACTTGCAGGTATCATCCTGTTGCCTAGTGGAATCTTTGGGACAAACAGGTACGCAGGTGCTCTTGATGATCTCATTGTCCTCTGCGTCACACTTGCAAGTATCGTCCTCCTCTCTTGTAGAATCTTTAGGGCAGACAGGAACACAGACGTTGTTGACGATCTCTTGATCACCCGCGTCGCATTTGCAGGTATTATCGTCTTGCCTCTTTGAGTCCTTGGGGCAAACTGGGACGCAAGTATTCTTGACTATCTCGGAATCCTCCGCATCACATTTGCAAGCGTCATCCTGTTGTCTCGTGGAATCCTTTGGGCACACAGGAGCACAAGCTCCCTTGACGATTTCCTCATCATCGGCGTTACACTTGCAGGTATCGTCGTCTTGTCGTGTAGAATCAGCCGGGCAGACAGGAACGCAAGTGCCCTTAATGATTTCCTGGTTATCTGCATCACATTTGCACGTATCATCATTCTGACGAGTCGAGTCCTTCGGGCAAGTAGGTACACAAGCTCCTTTGATGATTTCTTGGGTTTCATCATCACACTTGCAAGTATCGTCGCTCTGTCGCTTCGAGTCTTTAGGGCAGACGGGAGCACAAGATCCTTTCACGATCTCTTGGTTGTCGTCGGTGCATTTGCAGGTGTCATCAGACTGACGAACTGAATCCTTGGGACAAACAGGCACGCATGAGCCTTTAATAAGTTCTTTGCCGGTATCATCGCATTTACACGAATCATCGTTATGGCGAGTCATATCCTTCGGGCAGATAGGTACACATGCTCCCTTGACAATCTCCTCCTTGTTATCCGTGCATTTGCAAGAGCCATCACCCTGACGGGTCGAGCCGGTAGGGCATGTCGGGACACAAACTCCTTTGACGAGTTCCTTGTTTCCATCGTCACATTTGCAAGACCCATCAGTTTGGCGTGTAGTATCCTTGGGACACTTGTTCACACAAGCACCGTTGCTGATCTCCTTGTTCGAATCATTGCACTTGCAACTACCATCAGTCTGACGCGTAGAGTACTGAGGACATTTGTTGACACAAACACCCTTTACCAAGTCCTTGTCACCCTGACACTTGCAGCTACCGTTGTCCTGACGTGTCGAGTACTGGGGGCACTTATCCACACAAGAACCTTTGAAAAGCTCCTTCTTGGGATCGTTACACTTGCATGAACCATCACTCTGTCGAGTAGTTCCCCCAGGGCACTTATCAACACACTTCCCCTTCACAGACTCCTTTCCAGACTTGCAGCTGCACTGTCCAGACGACAAAGACCAACTAGCCCCTTCGTCATCGCAGACACAAGACCAGCTGCCGTAGCTACCAGGCTTGTACTTTGAATCATCAGGGCACTTGTTGACGCATTTCCTGTTCTTGAGGGTCTGAGCGTCAGGGCAGTCGCAGGAGTACTGCTTGTAGATTTGCCCCTCGTAGGGACATTTGCAATATCCAGGAGTTGAGCCTTTGGGCGGGACCCAGGTGGCTTCACCGCAGTATTGGGTGTAGGTGCGCCTGTTTAGGGCGTTGGTGGTACCATCAGGGGCAGCGGAGACGCTGGCGATGGTGATGAAAGCGAGAGTAAGGGCTTTGAACAACATTGTGAATGTTCAGAGGGGGCCTGAATGATTCACAAGTGGTCGAAGAAAGAAGGGGGAGAATTGGACTTTGAGTGGTGGTGATTCAAATGAACTTGGTGGATTGACCTCTTTGCCTTTATAGAAGTCGTGATGAGAGGTAAATGAGAGCCATCACTATGATCATCCCTATGATACTCACTGGGGGCTTGACATCTCCGAGCTGAGTCGGAACGCCAAAAGCAATCTGGTGACAAGCTGCATGATGCTATTCCCCAAGAAGAATGAGTTCCCATCCTTTCGCTGCACTGTTCATTGCTATCCAAGCCTAGATCCATCATCAATGAAGCAGCTGAAAGGGCCGATGGTCCGGAGGCGTCAGTCAATCGATAGCTGATAGAATTGGCTGAGCTGATATGCTGCAATGCATGGAGCTACGTGGTCTGGATCGGGACTTCTTTGTTGTTGTTGGGGACCAACTGCTCATCGGGTGGACGAGCGATATCCGAAATTCTGGGATGCAGCCTTGAGCTTGGACTGACCATTGAAACTGAATGGCCCTTGCTCTAATTATCGTCTTTGGTGTTGAGATGAAGGATCTTAGACCCAGGACAAGCAGAATCTTCGGTTTGTCCAATCTACAACGGATGGCCACATCTGCCTCTCTCTATCTCTCTCTCGTGTGAAGTAGTTTATCTGAAGTGTTTGGGTGGATCGCAGCTTGGTTACATGTCTTTTACCCCAGTGCTAGTGTCGATCTTACTCACAGAGCTATCTCCTTGGCTGGACACGGTACTCTGAACTGCCAACTGGCATAATCACCTACCGAGCTTGAAGCTATTGGTCCTGTTCCTTATCTTTCCGGTGCCTTGCACTAGCTCTCGATCCAGGGACAAAATAACCCATCCGTGATTGGTCAAAGGGAAATTATCACTCCATTTCCATCATCAGGCTCCACGTAGCTGAAAAGCATCGACCCTGTTGGGCAAACACTGCTTCTTACCCTCATGATACAAGAATAGCAACTGTTGTCCCAAAAATTATGGTCAGGGCGTCAAGGAACCTGAGCGTTCATGTGTCAATCTCGTGGGGCGTCAAGGGCGCAGGAGAATGAAAGAAGCGCCGCTATTCATGGCGACGCCACAACGCCACTGTGAACGGTTTTGGAATCTGGGAACGCCACTTTGCATTGAAAGAAATCGGAGAATGGCATGGTGGAAATTGGATCAAGCGGGGAAGTCTTTGATGCTTCGTTTGCCTTTGTGAGATTCTCGTATTAATTTCCACTTCTTCGGAGGCGGGCATGGCAGTTGGTCGCAGCCCTTGCAAGCTCAGGCACCGTAAAACTCAATCAGGCCGATCATCAGTGCCGCAGCCTGTTACTTTCAGCGCTCACGCCAAGCTCAGACCTTGGGGGAAATAGTCCATGCATCACTGGTTGACTGAATCTGTCTGGCTTGTTTAGCTGCTGATCATCCTTACAACGGCCGCAACCATCTCTAGGCAAGCTAGAGATGCAGTTTGCCGATAGTCTCAGCCCTATAAGCATTCATGTCAACGTCCAATTTCCACATTTAGACAACAATCCGATTTCCGGTGCATCGACAACCCAGATCGGTGGATGCCAAGATCAAGGACGGGATCTGATGGAGGGATCACGGTTAGTCGCTATTCAGCTCGAGCAGTTAGTATGAACTTGTCGGCTCTTTGGTCGCCGTGTCTGTGTCATTTTGCTTGGGTCGTTCACGGTGGAGCGGCTGCTTATGATTTTATCATACTCTAAGATCTTAAATAACGACCTGGAGTTCTGCCGTCAGTTCAGTGCTGTATTTTTCGCTGGACAGAAGCAATTTATAATATTTTCAGGAATCATGCCCTTAGTTTAAAGGACTAACAGTGGTTCTTAATCTGTTATCAACTTTGATCTCTAGAGCATTAAGCGTCCCTATGGCAAAAGCATAGATCTCGTAGCTACCCTACAAACAATAAACCTTCTTAAGTAGGAGGAAATTTCTAGCGTTATCCCTATAACCGAAACTGAAGAAAGGAAAAAATACAAGATAAGTACAGAAAACATTTTTACCACAAATAATACCTCCCGTTGCGCTGCTTCTGTAGATGTTTAATATACTCGGAACCACCTTTCGGAAATAGATATCAGCCCCCCGTTTCCGATATTACCCCGCATCTCTTTAGTGCACCATAAACGAAGTTAAACGACTGAAATTTAGCCTTTCCGGCCAAGATCTTCAATCTTATCTTCCTTGCTCAAGTCTCTGGAGATAAGCATACTTTGTCAGCATCCAGAGAGTATGTCGTCTTAAGAGGCTAACATCTCATAAGGGCTTAATAGCAATCGACTGATAAGGAACTGATAGTGAAGAGATATGATCTAGCTTGTGTTGATTCAATTACAAAACATAAATGCTATCGTGTACCAAGATTGTGACTGCATTATCGCTCCTCCGGTGCTGCCGCACTGGCTAGGTCGAGTTTATACTTCTGTCACTACTAGGAGATCACGCGGAGATAGTAATGAACTCAATTCAGTTATGTTACTGTTTGCTCGAGTCATTGGCCGCAGGCTTTTTACGTTTTGAACTGCAGCTAGGTTGTTGCTATTACTTAATCTCAGCATCATATTGAAGCATGCTACAGTATCATTCCTCATCTATATTTAGAGAGAGAAGGCCAAGAAGATGTCTCCAGCTTTTCACAATCGTATGTTCTGATCTCAATGCCGGCCACAAAGGTTTTTGAAAGGACAGAAGCTGCGGAGCATAACCGTTGCATTCAGTTACCCTGTTTCCTTCTAAATCACTTACTGGTCACATTAACGAGAAGGCCCTCGGTTAGAGTAGTGGCTTGCTTAAGGGTTCCTGTTATGATGTAGCCGTATCTATGGAGTAGCGCATCTAATGAAATTGTTTAATGAACTCTTCTATTCTCATCATGACTTGTTGTTCCCATTTCCCCGGTCCCGGTCTAAGGTGACATGTGGAGTCCGAGTCTACAGATGGCGAATGAGAGCTGACTTCAATACGGTGTAGCCAATTAGAGGAATTATACGTGCATACTCAAGACTCCACAGTGAAGATCGGTTTGTGGGGTTCGGAAGACTCTCGGTAGCGAGAGTAAATACGGGGAGAATAACAAACTCCATTCAAGCTTAAGATAACAGCTTATAAGCTACGGCATATTAGGGGCTCTACCAGTATCAGTATGATAAGATCTGTATTCTCAACAAGGATTCACCAAGAATGGCCTATTAAAGCTGAAAAACTGTAACTATTATCGCTGGCCCTCCATTCCGAGTAGTTCCGCATTCCGATCCCTCAAGACCACCCACCAAAAAGGCCCAGCCGGATCACTACACGCAGTACCGGTCGGTCCCATGTGGTATCGTTTATTCAACATGCACACTCTCCATCTCCTGAAACGCCATTGTTTCCCACAGAAAACTCAAAAAAACTACCCTAACGATCCGGAAGATAAGACTCCCGATGCGTGATTCACGAGTGGCCCGAATATATCGGTTATCTTTGTCTGTATCTGGTCGACAACTGATCCGGGTTGTAACCTCCGCGAGCTCGAAGCTCGCTTAAGATATGGCTTGCAGTGTAAGAGAGGGGACTGAGATATGCACTGTTCCCTTGTCAGCATGAACCTTATCACATATCATATAGAACGTGGGGATTAGTTTTTATAACCCTTGTCGATATTTCTTGAGCTGAAGAGGAATGAAGGGACTACACTTAGTCGTGATAATGCCAAGGGTCTTGGAAAGGGCTTTTTGGGGGGAAGTAGAAGTTGGATCATGTGTCATCTCCACGATAAACAGCGTGGGGATATTTTTACCGACATGGTATAGGCATAGCACATGAGTCAAGATATATCCCTATGGATCTGTACATCTCTATATATATCCCCATGTTTGTCCTCGATATGAAAAGAAACAACCCATCCTCGTTTGTCTATCCGCACTCAGACATCCAGCTGACAAGATGCGTTTCTCAAACTTCTTCGTCTCAGCCTCTCTGGGGAATCTAGCTCTCGGCGCGGCCTTCTCTACTGGAAGACTGGAGAGCCGGAAACAAGGCCATGGAACTCACTGTTCTCTCAATCAGACCACCGCGAGTGCTCCTCACAAGAACTTCTGGGGTAGTCTGACTACTCAGGAAACTAAGGATGTGCTTGCTGTTCTGCATAGCAATGCAACGGGCTTCAACTTGACTGCTGCAGCGGATGCTGGGAGGTATGTTGCGGATTCTAGCGACACTGAAAATAACTAACACTGTTTACAGCCGGGATAACAAGATGTAAGTCGTGCTCTACACGCACAAATATTACTGACTAACAACAACTGGAGCATATCGATTGAGCTCATGATGCCCAACAAGACCGATGTCCTTCCCCTCCTCTCAGACAGCACCGGTACCCCAGAGCGTTACGCCTTGGCTGCAATTATGTTCGGAGCATCTGAAAGCGCCTACGTGCAAGAGTTCAAGGTTGGCCCCCTGCCTATCACCAACGCCTCGTATGTTATGCCGTATACCTTCACAAACACACGAGGTGATGGCAAGATCCCAGTTGTCAACCCTGATGCTGAGGACTATGCCAACTTCAATCTTGAGATCATGAAGGGGGCAGAGGACGTCACAAAGCGACTCTGGAATCTGGTAAGTTATGATCCCGAAAATGTTATATCCGTTTATCTGACAGAGCAAAGACCGTCGAGGATGGACTCCAAATGCCGCTTGCTTTCGCAGCCCCCCTCACAATCACAGAGGACAAGGTCATTATGTGGCAGGGCTTCAATGCACCCGTCACCAGTATCTACGACACAATCTCACTGCTTCCTCTAGGTCTGTACATGAGGTCAGACATCACAGGCTGAGATCCCAGCAAGTGGAAAGTGACAGGCTGGGTGTACAACAACGTGTTCTACAAAGACCTCGATGCCTTCCGTAAGGTCATTGCCGCGCCTGATTTCAAGCCCCTGGGAGCCAATCTGGACTAGGGCTTAAAATTCCCATGGGTACCCAAGAAATGAGCCAATTAGATCCCTTAAATTGAGGCTTCTGATTAGCTAATGTCAACCTTAAATCTTAATTATAAGACCTAATTGGCTAAAAAGCCTGGGTACCCATGTGTTGTACAAAGCGTAGATTAGTTACAACGAGCATTTCAGCTTTAATTAAAAGAGCCTTGTTTTCTTCAATTGAAGGTGGCGGTCGGTTTAACCTTATTAAGCTACAGAAATCGCGCAGTGGGTTTAATCTGACTAATTAGAGAGCATTTTACTATTTATAGCTTAATATACTTTCTATTTAACTGCATATTATTTATATAGTTAAATAAGTCTTAAATAGCTTTAATTTTACTTAATATGCTTTTATAATAAAAAAGAAATAAATAGATAATAGAAAATTATAATAGTATTATATTATTATTACTTTAAATATATATCCTTTTAATCTTATAAATATAAGTATAATAGATATAGTAAATTATAATAAAAAAGTACTATATAGCCTTTAAGTTTTTACTTTTTTAGCTATAAAAGCCTTTTTTTTATCCCTTTATAATCTCTTTTTCTTTTTCTCCTTTAAGCTTTATAATTTTTATTATAATATATAATTATCTTACTATCCTTTTATCTTAAAGCATCTATCTCTTTAATAGTATACTCTTTATCTTACTTATATATTAATAATTTAATATAGCTTTCTGCTCTTAATAACCCTGCTATTTATAAAGAGTATAATAATTACCTTTAGGCTACTATTTTTTATACTAATTACCCTATATATAACTGCTCTACTTTACCGCTTTATACCTCTAATTTAAGTGCTGCAACTTATACCTACAAGCCCTCTATTAATCTCTCTACTATGCCTAATATCTAGCCTTCCTACCTGCCTCTTAGTAGGTTATTTTAATCTTATTATAGCTATTCTCCTAGTAATATGTATTTATATAAGTAACTTAATACTTATTAGGTTATATATAAGTCTAGTGCTTATTCTTTTCCTTTAAAAGGTAAAGCTATTATTATAAGTCTTACTTCTATTTCTTATTTATTATATATATTAATTAGAAGTAATATAGCTTAAATTTAAACTTAAAGATAATATCTTTAAGCTTAATTATGCTTTAATTAAGGTTAAAAGCTTTACTAGTGCTATAATATCTTATAATAGTAAGGTTAAGCTTCTCTTTAATAATAATACTGCGCCTAAAACCCTTTACTTTACTAAAAAGAAGAATTCCTCTGCTGCAGTTACTCTAGTAAAAACCCCTAAAACCCCTAAGATCTTATATACTTTAAAGTATAAGCTTAAGTTCTCTAAAGGTAAAGAGTATATATTCCTATATATATAGTGCTTTAAAGGTACCTTATTAAGTAAGAGTTTATTATTTTATTATACTATAAAGAATAAGCTTAACTTAAAGTGCTACTATTATTATTCTTATAGTAGTTATAAGGGTTATACTAGCCTATAAGTATTTTTTTATTTCTTATTAAGTATATTATTAATTTATTTTAGTTTTTATTATTTGCTTTCTTTAGCTATTACTCTTTATAATACTATTACTAATAGCATTTATTTTATAAGTTATTTATTTATTTTTATTTATTTACTTTAAGCTAATTAATTATATAAGAGATTACTTATACTAGGACTTATACTTTAGTTATATTTAAGCTCTTTAAGGCTTACCTTTTGCTTTTTACTATCTTTAACTACAATATTCTTCCTTCTTAGATCTTTAAGATCTCTTATTTTAAGCTTAATATATTTACTTTTAAGAGAGAAAGCTTTCTTAGTATAATAAATCTTAAGGCTTTTAATATAATTTATAATAGCTTAGTAAGACTTAGTAATATTATCTTTATTAATAATAATAATAAAGTTAAGGATAAAGATAAAGATATTAATAATAATACTATTATTTAAGCTTTTTAAAACTATTTATATTATTTAAATAGAAGTATTTTAGCTATAAGAGATACTTTAGGCTTTTTACTTTTATTATTAGCTAGTTAAATAATTAAATTTTACTTTATTAAGACTTTTAATTACTTAAGCTATATAAGATTAAGTAATACTTTAAAGTATTTAAATTACTACTATAATAAAGCTTTAATTAATCTATTTACTAGTATCTCTACTATAGGTAAGTAGGTAATCTAAAAGCTTCCTTTACTTTCTTCTTATTATAGCTATATATTCTAGATTTCTATATAGTATAATTAAGTATTAATCTTAATACTTAGCTTTATAATAAGATATATTATCTATTAATTATTATAGTAGATAGTATATAGCTTTATTAAGTAAAAGTGTAATTTATTAAGAAAGTGCTATAAACTTATTACTTTAGCTGCAGTATGCTTTAATGTAATTAGTTCTACTTCTATTATAGAGGTTAAAACTATACTTTAGTGTATTACTTTTTATATTATAGTACTATTAAAGAGGGTAATAAGATATCCTTATAATAATCTTCTTATTTTCTTATTATCTATAAATAAAGCATTTAATGCTATATAAAGTGCTTAAGTTTTATTATAATTGCCTCTATAGGTAATTATAAAATTATAAGTAATATAAAGATATTAAAGAGCTTAGTTTATAGACTTATAGTGCTTTTTACTTAGATTTATAAGATATTTAAAAAGCTAGAATGCTATAAAAGCGATATTTAGCCTTACTATTACTATAGTATATAGTAAAGATTTAACTTTTTTTTAATATAACTTAATATAAGCTAGGGATGCTTAGTTCTCTCTCTTAGAAAGCTTAATAATAGGAATAGGAATGGTAAGGAACTAGTTATACTTATTAAGGTTATATTTAACTATATATTTCTCTAGATATAAGTTATAATAGAGGTAGATTTTCTTATTTAGCTTATCTCTAATAATTCTAATTTCTAAAAACTACTTAGCTTTTCCTTTATCTTAAAGCTTATATATCTCTTTTAATGCTTTAATAATCTTATCTATAGCTTCTTTCTGCTTATAGTAATATAAAATAAGGATATTATCTATAAAGAATACTACTAGTATATTTTATATTTTTATATAAAATAAGCACTTCTTTTTCTTACTAGGTTTTAGATTAAGGCATTTTAAAGTGCTTAAGAATTCCTTAAACTATAAGATAAGTAAGTCTTTTAGTCTATATAGTGCTTTTTCTAGCTTTATAAGCTTTCTAGCTTATTTAAAGCCTTATAGAAAGTAGTATATAACTAAAGGTTTATTTTTATTATATATTATATTAATAAATGCATTTACTATATCTAGTTAATAGATTTTAAGATTATACTTAGCTACTAGAGTAATTATAATATAGAATAAATACACTATAAGAGTTACTATATATATACTTTAAATTATATTTTCTAGTTATAGATCTCTTTATATATAGATTTACACTTTGCATTTATTTAAGTTTCTATTTTAGTTAAATTTATATATAAATACCTATTTTATAGGTATAAGCTTAGTTTATATATTTTACTATAATATTACTATTTAAGTCTTAAAGTTTATAAGCTTTTTTACTTTAGTATATACTACTATAAGAAATAGCTCTTTAAATATATAAGTTTTTAGCTTTTTTTATATCTTTAGAGGTAGAGGGAGTGCATTTTAGTAAATTATTATAAGCTTTAAGATATTATATATCTACTTAGGCTTAGGAGGATTAAGCTTTAGGCTTAACTTTATTATGCTCCTTTTATAAGCTTTTTTTACCTTTTTAATTATACTAAGAAAAGTAATAAAAGCTATAAGAATGCTTTTAGGATATAGTAGCTTTTCTTTATAGTAATTAGTTAAGAAGAAAGCTACTTTATTATCTTATTTATACCCTTATATCTTTATTTATATTTTTAAGTCTTATCTTATACTTTTTCCTTCCTAAGTGTTGATTAGCTGTATTTACCCTCAATTTGTGTTCCTTATACTGCACTGCCTTGCCTTATAATCTAATCTAATCTATTACTAACCTGCTAAGCTAGCTTCAGTCTGCTAATATTTATAGTTTTTTCTCTAATACTAAAACCTTTATTTCCTAATTTGCCTTTTTTCTCTTCTTTTCCCTCTTACTTCCCCTCCTTTATGCTATAATAGCCCTTAATTCTTATAATATAATATTTATACTATTAAATTAACTACTATAACTGCCTATCTTAACTCTATAAACTATAGCTAGTATAGACTATTGCTACTGCCTGATGTAATGCTGTTAATAAAGGCCTGCTGTTGCTTTGATAGGCGTTAACCCTGTTCTAGGTAATTTGCTAAGTCTTCTAACGCCTCTATTTAATCTATAATATAATTAATAAAAGCCTTATTTTTAGCTTTATCTTTATTAATACTAAGTAGCTATACTTAGTAGCTAAAGATTATAAGATTAACTTACTATATTATTAATAGTTTATTAATATATAATAGGTATTTTCTTATAATTTTATAATACCTTAAAAAGGATTAAAAGACTAATATAATATTAAGCTTAAGGCTATAGATTTTTATTAGATTACTAAATATATAGGTATTAACTGCTTTAACTAGATAGTTATAGCTAGGTTAGCTATTATTAATATTAATTATATAGCAGTATATCTTATAATAGATTTTAGGGTTTTTAGCCTATTTTAAGATAGTTTATTTAGGTTAAAGCCTTAGTAGTAATTGCCTTAATAGGGTAATAATAGAGAAGGCATTTAGCCTGCTAAGGCTAGGGGAAATATCTTTTTTATGCTTATAGATTAAGGCTACTTATTTAGTTAGATCTTAAGGTTAAAGGCAATAGCGCTATATAACCTTAAGACTTAATTTTAAGGTTATTATGTTTTTTAGCGTAGTGTATAATGCCTTATATTATAATATACTAAAAATAAGCATTATATTATATTATCTCATTATATAAGACCCTATTAGCTATACCTCGCGTATTGCTGCAGAGACATTTTAACTTTTTAATACTTTTTCCTTCTTACTTAATATCTTATTATTAAGTACTATATCTTAATAGTTCTTTTAGAGGTAGTTATTTCTCTCTAGGGTATCCTTAGCCCCTTTTTAGTTATGCTTCTTAATTTACTGAGAGCTCTAGCTGTATTATTACTTATATCTCTGCTTCTAGTAGAGCGTTAGTTAGTATCTTAACTAGTATTATAGTATATATCTTAGGTCTTAGTAGAGCTAAAGTCTTTATTTTATTCTATATTATAGAGTGTATCTAATATCCTAGTAGAGCTAAGGTCTTTATCTCAGTCTAATCTAGTATCCTAGATAGCATCTTACTTACTTATAAAGCTTTATCTAGTATCTTATCCTGTATTTAAGGCTGCATTTTAGAAGTAAGTAAAGCACTTTACTCTTATCCTTTAAGCTTTATAGTATCTTTAGTTCCTATTCTGCTTTTATTTAGAGTTTTAAAGCATTTAGAAGTTACTTCTATTAGTTTATTTAATATATACTTACTATCTAATAGTACTTTTTTTACTTTTTAAGAGTATTATATTTATACTTTTTAACTTTCTATTAAGCTTTTAAAGATATTTCTAGTAATACTTTATTATTCTTAAGATATAATACTTTTTACTAATAAGCTTTTATTTATATTAATAGAGCTTTAAAGCTTTTAATTTATTATATTATCTTTTACTTTAAGAGAGGTTTTTTCTTTTTATATTATTATATTAAGGCTTAAAGGAGTTTAAGCTATACTACTACTTTATAAGTATCTAGTAGTATAAGCTTTAACTTAATACCTTAAAAATTTACTTAGTATTAAAATTAAGTTAGCTCCTTAACTGCAATTATAATATACTTATTATCTTAGTAGATTATATAAATTACTACTTTAAATTAATATTATACTTAGTATTTAAAGTAAAATAAAGTATTAAATACTATATTATACTGCTTTATATATAAAGCTTAAGTAAATATCTATTTATTATATTTTTTCTTAATAAGTAATATATATTTTAATATAAATCTTATATTTAATTCTTAGAATTCCTTTAATCTTAATATTCTATATATATAGTATAGCCTTCTTAAGTATATCCTTTAATAAATATCTAAGTCTTAAATATTATATTATTATTATATCTTCTTTTAAGTTAAGTTAATCTTATAAAGATCTTTAAAAGAGTATTCTTCTTTTACTAGAAATGCTTATTATAATCCTTACTTAGCTTATTGTTAAGACCTAATATTATATAAAGGTCTTATTATATAACTAAGGAATATATTATGTTCTAGATGACTAATCAGGGCAAAATATATACCAAAATAATGAGAAAATTTAGGGCTTTCGATTAGTGTGCTTACCTGAGCAAAATATGGAGAATTGAGTAAACTCCATATATTAAAGTTTTTCCTATAACTTTAAATATTTCTTATTAAGGAAATATCAGTGGGAAAGTCACGTAACCGGTGTCACGTGATGATTATATAATGAGGATTATGTATACGAGATTTTACCCCTCAGTTGGATAATTCATAACATACCAACGAAAAACCCTATTTTCCTATTTAAGCTTTATAAGCATTCCAAAGCCTAGCGCCTTCCAAATTGGGTAAAAAGTATATCTTATTTTTCTCTGAATTTCGGCAGTTTTTGTGATAGTCTTTTCATTATCATTAAGACTACCCCTCTCTGGGAATCAAAATGCCCGCTCTTCTAGAGGTCTATATAAGACCTAGGTTTTCCCACTCAGGGAACCTTTTTCAACTCAGACTTATCAACTTTTCTATTACATAATATATATTACTAAATTCAGAAAAAATTGCTCTTCTTAGCGAATCTACTTTTATTTTATAAATCCTACCCTATGCCTCTTCTATCACTATTATCTATCCAGTTACTTACAGTGAATTTATAGGCTATTTTATTCAAGCCTTAACACTTATTAATATTATATTATATAGTAATATTAATAGAGCTTTAAGATAAATATTAAGCTACTTATATTTAAGAAAAATAAAGTTATTAATAAGCTAAAGCTTATAAATAATAATATTCTTATTTACTAATTTATAATATATAGTATAATCTTCTTTATATATTTAAAGTTTTAAATTATATATATAAGTAAAAAAGATAATATTAATATAAGATCCTTTAATTATATAAATATTACTAATTATTAAGTCTTTTCTATTAAATATTCTCTTGAAAGTGCACTTTCCTTTTCTAATAATTTTATTAAAGGTTATACTTAATTCTATAATTTAATCTATAGCTTAAAAAGTTTCTAGGTTAAAATAAGCTTTATTATTAACTAAATATATAAATGCTCTTAAATCCTAGATTATACTTTCTAAGAGTAGGTAGGTAAAAGCCTTAAAGGCTAAGAAGATATATAGCAGTTCTTTTTTATACTATATATTTAAGTTAAGAAGAGTATTAATATAAAAGTTATTAGAAACTTTAAGTATTATATTAGCTTAAAAACTGCTTAAAGTATTACTATTATTATTTTTAATACTTTAATTATTACTATTAAGCTTAATGCCTTTCTTTACTAGTTACTTTTTAAGTTCCTTTTACTTTAGCTTTATAACCTCTTTATAGATAATTATATAGTACTCTTTATCTAAATAGCACTTTTACTTTAAATATCTTTTATTAAAAAGTATATATATAATTAAGCTATATTATATAAGCTTCTATTTATACTTTAGGGAATTATTTTAAGTTTAATATAAGCAATTATAGCCTTTACTTATATTAGTAGATTATATATTCTAGGCAGTAAATATAATACCTTTTTTCTTAAATAGATTATTTCTTATAATTACTTAGAACTTATCTGCTACCTTAAGGAGCTCTGCTTAGATTGCCTTCTTATTGCATTCTAGCTATCAGGAGACCTTACTTGCTTTAATATTAGGGTTTTACCTTTTAATCTCTATAATAAGCTTAGATCAGGTTAAAAGCCCTCTAGATATATTAATTATATACTTATTAAGCTTATTTTAAGCTTATAATAGTTTAAAATAATCTTTAACTGCTTAAAGGAAATCTATTATAGCTATATCTTCCTTAATTTTATTTAAATTATAAGTAATAGCTTATTTATAAAAGCTATTTTAGTACTTATATTATACTATAGGCTTTATACTTATATATTTTACTTATTTAAGTACTAAGTAATACTCTCTTTAAAGTATACTAAAGACTTATATATTACTTAAAGTATATTACTTCTTAATACCTTAAATAAGCTTTCTTAAAGATATATATTTATTTTTATATTTTAAGTTAACTTTTTACTAAATATAATTAAAGATAAGACTTTTTACTATCTTATTAATTTACTTCTTTAAAGCTTTTTCTTTAAAAAAATGCTTTTTATAAATATAAATATTATAATTATATAAAGTATTTATAATATTATAAAACTATAATTATATTAATATTAACTCTTAACTAAGTATTAAGTTATTATTAATATACTTAATTTTATATTCTTTTTAAGTATATTTAATTAAATAAATAAGATAGTTATTATTACTTTTTATAATACTTAGGTTAATATATTTCTAAATCTTAAGTAATATAATATATGCTTAAAGCTTTATTAGCTATTTAATTTAGTTTTTAATACTTTATAAGTATATAATATATATATTAAGCCTTTTAATAGTATTAAGTTTAATTACTTATAATATTATAGTATTTAGTTTTATATATAAATATTAATAATATATTAGATTTTAATATAATATATTTATTTAAAGGATTAAAGGATTTTTATATAGTAAAGTTATATATAAGAGTTTAAAGTTTATATTTTAAAGATTTAAAGAATTAAAATTTAAAAAGAATTAAGAAATTACTAAAATGCTATTAATTATATAGTAGAAGTTACTAGGAATTACTTTCTATCTAGGCTTATAACTGTTATATAAAGTGTAGATTAATTATAATAAGCATTTTAGCTTTAATTGAAAGAGCCTTGTTTTCTTCAATTGAAGGTGGCGGTCAGTTTAACCTTATCAAGCTACGGAAATCGCGCAGTGGGTTCAATCTGACCAATCAGAGAGCGTTTTGCTGTTTACAGCTCAACACCATGGGAATTTTAAGCCCTAATCTGGACCAGCCTTGGGCGCATACTAACAAGCATGGCGATACCCTCCCTCTGGATGATGATGCTCCACCAGCTTCTGTGCAGTCTGGCAAGGAGAGGTTTGCTGTTGATGCGGAGGAGAGCTATGTTACTTGGAGTGAGCTCATACCTGGATATCACTGTAATACCTTGCTAATGGACTGGTTTAGTGGACTTCTCTTTCTATGTTAGTATTACACGTGATAACGGGCTGCGACTTTACGACATTCGATACAAGGGCAGGAGAATCATGTATGAGGTATGCGTTCTCACCTCGAGCTGTACGCGGCTTTGACTAATTTATTCAGCTTGGACTCGATGAGGCTATCGCCCATTACGCGTAAGTCATTCAGTACGCTTCTTTACGAGACGTTGCTAACATCACTACAGCGGCATCGATCCCGTTCAGTCGGGAACCTGGTAAGCGATGTCCAATCTTCTACAACTCTTGCTGTTCTAACATTTGTTTTTTAGTTACTTCGACAGCATGAATGGCTTCGGCCCTACCATGATCTCCCTCGTTAAGGGTAAGGCTGAACTTGACCTAGGGACCGCCTGTCACTAACATGACCAGGCTACGACTGCCCCGCATACTCTCACTACCTCAACGTCACCCAGACCACAGGCGAGACCAGGGTTTAAAATACCCAGCCCATGGGTATCCATAGGTACCCATTTAATAGGGGTATATACCTAGAGATATCTATTTTAGATGCCTACCTACAGACAGGTACCTAGATAAGATAATTATATAGGTATAAGTACTTATAAATAAAGATTAGTTATAAATTAATACCTAGATAAAAATTTAAATTACCTATAATATATATCTTTAATTTATAGTAATTAGATATAATAATTACTCTAAATTAGTAGTAAATTAGTATCTTATAAGCCTTTACTCCTAGTACTTTAATAAATCCCTTAAGAAAAAACAATAAAACTATAGTAGCTTAGTTATTACCCTAGACCTGGTCCTCTAGTGTACTCTTATATATATCTTTACTACTATTCTATAGCTCTTAATTAATCTTATCTTTACCTCTATCTTATATCTCTTAATTAGATATAGCTTTATCTTTATTTAGCTTATTAAAAGCCTTTTTAAGTCTAGCTACTAGATCTTTTAAGTTAATTTGTATTTTAGACTTTTTCTATCTATCTTATTACTATTTCTATATTTTAGTATCCTTAGCAGTATATACTTAAGCTTTAATGCATTTATCCCTTTTATAAGCTTAAATTTCTTTTAATTCTGCTTAATCTTATATATACTATGCTACTTAATTTTCCTTAGTGCTAAAAAATAGAAGTAACTTAATAGTATTTAGATTAATTATTTACTAAAGGTAATTATTTATAGGGTTTATTATAGTATATTAAATATAATAGTATATCTATATATCCTTCTTTTAAATAGTTTTATAGCTAATATAAGTAAATAGAAGATTAATACTTAAATTTAAAATTAATTAATATAACTAATTACTATATAAGATTAGTATAAATAACTTACCTTTAAAGAGCTAGTATATAAAAGCTTTAGTTACTTCTTTAAAAGTACTAATAGCATTAAGAGTAATATAAGTAGAAGCTATAATATAGTTTTTAATTATATTAAATATAATTTTATAAATAAGGTAGATAAAGGAGGTATATATAATAGTAGGCTTATTGCTTTTAAGAATTTAGGCTTTATAATCTTTTATCTAGTAATTTATAATAGTATTAAAGAAAAGAATTATAGTGTAAATAAACTACTTACTAAAAGTAGCAATAAGACCCTTAAGGTAAGATTTCCCTTTTAATACTTAGGCTTTATGTATACTTTTTTAAAGCGCTTTACTAGTAATAGACTTTTAAGGTTATTTACTACTAGTAGTCTTTTAAGCTACTTGTAGGGAAAGGCTTTAGCTACTAGTTATTTTAGGTAATTAGGGAATTAAAAGTAATTATCTTAATAGATTACTATAAGAAAAAGAGACTAGAGATAGAAACTCTTAAAATAAAGGAAAAAAGAATTAGAAATTGTAAAATTTAAAAGGTTATATAGTATTAAAATTTAAGGTATAAGCTTAATAGAAGTAATTATTTTAATTAATTACTATAAAAGAATTAATTAAAAAGGCTAGAATAAAAAGAAATACTAAATTCTACTTAAAATTTATAAATTCTAAAATTTAAAGGGTTTAAAAGGTTAAAGTTAGGTTAGTATTAAGATTTAGTTTCTTAAGTAATAGGTCTTAGTATAGTAATTTATTATAAATTTTAAGCTAATTAGAGAAAAGTATTTTACTAATTATTACCTATTTAGAATTAGTATCTTAAATTTAGGATTTATTTTTTTATTTCTACTGTAGTACTAGAAATCTTAATCTCCTCTTAAACTTATCTCCCTTAAACCTTTAATTTTTTAGCTTTTAAGATATAATTGCCTTTAGCTATAGGGATATTAATTTTTATGCTTTAGCCTTTATCTTCCTTATATATTATAGTAAGAGCTACTATTTTCTAATTTTTCTTAAAGTAGAAAAAATAAGTAATAGAGGCTAAGGTAAGGAGCTTATTTACACTTATAGTAATTATTTAAGCTAATCCTTCTAGGGCATCTGCCTGGTAGGCTATTATGTAAATAAAAGCCTAAGGAGGATTTATTAATAAATCCTTATATAAAGAAAGCTTATACTAGAATAGATATACTTTCTGCAGAATGCAATAAATATAAGATTATAAAGAAGAACTTTAATTAGCAGTAGAATTACTTAAAGATTAAACTTTACTAATATATAGACTATTTTAATGCTAATAAGGCAATTAAAAAAGCACTTAAAGATGCTGCTTTTAATAACTATAATATAAACTAGTAAGTATATTTTATTTACTAATATTTAAAGGCTAATTTAAAGTAGTATTAAAAAGGGTAAATATTATAATCTCTTTAAAGATAAAGCATTTATAGTATTAACTTTTAAGGCTAGTAAAATCCTATAAAATAATAATAATTCTCTTTAAAAGGATATTAATAATCTTACTAAGAAGAATAATTACTAGCTTACTTCTATTAATAAAATACTTAATTAAAATAAAAGTTAAGCTATAATCTTATTAAAAACTAATAAATAGATTAAGTAGTAAAAGATTATAATATAAAAATATAATATTTTTAAATTAATTTAAGCTAATTATTTAAGTTAATTTTAAAATTTATATAACTTATATTAAATAGCTAATAATTACTATATTATATTTCTTATAAGTTAAATGCAATAAAATTATAAACTACTCTTAAAATGTTAAGTATAAGATTAATGCTATTTAAACTAAGTTTAAGTTCTCTAGATAAGTATTTATAGTAATTATTTATAGTAATTACCTGCTTATAATTAGCTATAAATAATTTATACTTTTACTTTATAGTCTAAATATCTTTTTTTAACTTAAGTTATATATTTAGTATATTATAAAACTAAAGAATCTAAAAGCACTTAAGCCCTTTAATCTATTTTTTAAATTATCTATAAATAATTAAGCTCTTATATAAGAGCCCTTTAGTAAGCTTTTAGGTTTAAGTTAAGCATATAAGGATATTCTTCCCTTAAAATTCCCTTTAGTATAAAAGTAATAGTAAGATAATATTATTATAAGATTTTATAATATATTAATTTATTATAATAACCTTAATAGATTTTAAGTCTTTTATTATTAAGGATAGTAGGTATAGTAAGAAGCTTATTAATATCTCTATTAAACTAATAAACCCTTTATACTTAAAAAGATTTAATAAATCTATTGCTAGTAGAGGCATATATCTGCTATATGGGATTACCTTCTTAGGCCTCTATCTCTTTAAGATAATATTACCTTATAGCATTTAGGCCTAAGTAAAGAAATATTATAGTATTTTAAGAGTATTAATTGTCTTATATTCTAGCTTCTTATTAGACCTTATAAGCTATTAGAGCTTATTAATACTAAACCTTAAATTGCCTTAATGCCTTTAAGACTCTTTAAAGGAGAGAAATAAGTAAAAAATATATAGCTAGTATTAGCATAAGAAATAAGATACTAGGGATTTTTATTTACTTAGGTTAAAGCATAGTAAGGAGTTAATTAAGCTAATTATTTATAGTAATTAGCTAATATACCTTTTATTTATTATTTTAAAAAGCTATTTTAAGATCTTATATTTTTATAAATTATCTTTATTAATCTTATATTAATATAATATAAAGTTATATACTTTATATAAATTATATATAGGTTTAAGCCTAATTATATTTAATTAAGATTTCTAAAATATAAATATTTAATTTACTTTTAAATAGTATAATAATAAAGCTTTTACTTATTTCTTAAAGCGCTTTAATTACTAATAACTAAAATTATAAATTAGACTTTATACTTAATTTAATTTTCTAAATAATTTGCTAAAATAGCAGTTATAGTATAAGAAGTTTAGTTATATATTAGAGTTAATAGATATTCTAAAGAATTTTTACTTATTATATTAATATAAATAGTAAAAAGTACTTAAGAATTAACTTACTATTTTATTTTAATTGCTACTATATATAACCTTAAGGCTTTTACTTATCCTGTATTATATGTTTTCTTCTTAACTTCTTTAGTCTATTTTTAATTTCACTTAATAGCTTTATATTTAACTATTATGATTTTTTACTATATTATAAAGTAAATCTTAAAGTATAAGAGCTTAACTGTTAATTTAATTAAGATAGTAATACTTATAAAATAGTTAATAAATAAATATATATAGTAAGTAGAATATTAATATAATATATACTTTAAGAAGAATTTCAATTTTAGGATTATTAAGTGTTATTTTAAAAGTAATATATTTATATTATTTTAAATTTTTTATAAGTTATTAAAAAAAAAAAAGAATAAGAATTAAAAAACCTTTTTTATTTACAGTTAGATTCTTATTAAGTTTAAGTAGAAATAGCTCTTTTAGCTAACTAAATGTAGTTTAGCATTTATATAATAAAATATACTAAAGTCTTAGGTATTATACTAAAGGCTTACTTTAACTTAATATAGCTTTAGTTTATTATAGCTAAGATTAATTAATATAATTATAAATCTTCTAGTTTAAAGTTATTAAGTAAGGTAATAATCTTTTATAGTAATCCTTTTTAAAAATTTCTTTTTACTTTTAAACTAATTCTAAGTTATATTTTATTACTAAAATATCTTTATAAAGCTTACCTAGCCTTAAACTAATTATACTTAGTAAGCCTTTTTATATTCTATTTAACCCTTTTACTATTAATGCCTTTTTTCTTTAATAGAAAATAATATAATAGTAGATATTATATATTAAATCTGCACTTAATACTTCCTATTTACTTTAATTATTAGAGTTAAAGGCTTTAAAAATCTTCTAGGAAAAGAGAGACTCTTCTAGCTAGTCTTAATTTAATTAAGATCTATAGAGATTAAATAGAAGACTATAGATTATATGCTACTTTTACTATACTACTCTAATATATCTTAATGTATTTAGAACTAGTATATTAAGTATATATAGGCATTTAAACTTAGCTATTTATAAGAAAAAGGCTTCTAGAATAAGAATATTTAAGGGAATTAATATAATATATTTTAATTTTAATATAAGTATATTTATAGTAATTAAATGTAATAATTCTAGCTTACTCTTAATAGATTAATACTACTAAATAGTAGATAGAATTTATTTACTATATTATTTATTTTATTACTAGTAGCTATTTATTTATAAATATTATAGCAAATTTAGCATTCTAGCAGCTTATAGCCTTTATCTTACTATACCTTTAATTACCTAGTAGCTTAGCTCTTACTAAATAAATTTAAGATAAATCTTTATCTTTATAAGAGGCTATTCTTTAAACTCTCCCTCTAAAGGCTAAAGTCTCTCTTATATTAAATATATAGTTAATACCCTATAATAAGTTTACTATTCTTAGTATTTTTACCTATTTTCTTAATACTTAATAGTAACTTAAAAGAGTTATATTTAGATTTATTAATATATCTAAGGATTAAGGCAGGGTTATACTAAACTCTTATATAATATATAGCCTCTAGAATTATTATCTTTTAAATTGCCTTTAGGTAATTATAGTAGATAATAGTATATATCTTAATATTAAGGATTTAAATTATAAGATTAAAACTAAGTTATAGCCTATACCCTTACCTTGCTTTTATTTTATATAATATATAGCCTATATTCTAAACCTTATTATATAAGAAATTATAAATTATATTAGAATTATATCTTAAGAGATAGTAATTTTAAAGGGTAATAATTATAATAAGGATAAGGATAAGGAGGATAACCTTTCTTAAAATAAAGGCCTTAATAATAAGGATCTAATAGATAATTAATTTAATGCCTTAAAACAGCAAGTTATAGACTAATTATCTAATCTTATTAGTATTAATTATTTATCTTTATTTATTCTTTAAATATATATATTTCTTCTTATAATATATTCCTTATAGTAATTACATGTAGTAATTACTAAGTTAATTATAACTAATTATCTTTTAGGTTTATTGCCTTACTATTAAATTTACCTAAAATCCTAAGCTTATAAAAAAATTTAAAGAGATTTAAGCTTACTAAATATAAAATAAGACTATTTTATAACCTTTAAAATTAATTTATAATATCTTAATCTAATAGAACTTAATAACTATAATGCTTATAAGGGCTAGGATACTAAAACTATCTATCTAAGAATAATTTAAAGACTACCCTAATAGGAATTATAAGATTACTGCTAAAAATTAGCAGCAGATTAATTACTTTATTAATTACACTTACATTTTTATTTATCTTTCTAATTCTATTAGTTATTTAGCTATTAATAGCTTATCTACTATATAGACTTAGCTTAAGATTATTAGCTGCTATCTTAGTATTTATTAGAAGAGGCTTTTCCTACTTAAAGGCAGCTAAAATTATTAACCTTAAGTAAAGGTTCTTTCCTGTAGCATTTATTAAGCTATAATAAAGCTATATAAGTATATAGATTTATTTATTACTAAGACCTCTTACCTTATTATTCTTTTTCTTTTACTTTTACTAAAATTAAAATAAGATACTTACTAGAGTAGTATTTAATCTATTCTTTTATCTTTAAGTATTAGCAATATTAAAGAATAAGCTAAGGCTAACTTCATTTAACTCTATACCTCTTAATATGCATCTAGCTATATAGATCTATTTATATTACTATTAATAGAGAAATAGAATCTTCTTTTTAGTTTTCTTAGTCTTAAAAAGGTATTTATAGTAATTTAATATAATAATTATATACTTACTATAGTTTATAGGCTAGCTACTCTTAAAAATTAGCTTTAACTATATATAGATCTTTCTTTCTTTAAAGAAGGTATATTTAGTATAGTATTATATTATATTATTAACTAATATAATAAATAGAAAGGCAATCTAGAGAAAGCCTCCTTTAATTCTAGGCTTATATTACTTATAATCTTAAATATTCTACATTAAGCTATATAGCTAGAGACCTTCTTATAATATAGCTAAGTACTATTACAATTAAAAGAGCATAGAGTATATATTGCTTTATATGCTAATATAAATAATATATTTTAAAGGTTTCTTTAATTAAAGAAAGGTTCTTATTACATTTCTATTCTATAGCCTTAGACTAATCTTAAGAGTCTCTTAACTTAGACTTATTTAAGCTATCTTCTTTTATAAAGAACTCCCTAGACTAGCTTAAAGAGCTATAAAAAGCCCTTACATATTTTACATTACTTAGAGAGATACTATAATATCTAACCTTCCTTTACCTACTAATAATATATAAGAAAGAAGTTATTTATATAAATACTCTATTAATAACCTATTAATAACTATCTTCTATTCTTTTCTAATTATAAATATCTTCCTCTTATTCTTAAGACTTATAACTTTTATAATTATTTACTAACTAATCCCTATTACCTATACTATTAAGCCTACCTTAGTCTTTTTATAATTTAGATTCTATTAACCTTTATCTTTATATACCTTTAAAAAGACCTAAACTAAGTAAAGCTTAATATACTAACTTATAGCAGTTATTATAAGTTAAAAGCTAGATTAAAAGAATAGATTCTTAGAGTACTAGTATTAAGCAATTAGCTAGAGACTAATAATACTTTTTATATAAATAGTATATATTTAATTTAATATTTTTTTTATATATATAAATATACTTTTTATATAGATTATTATAAATAATTACTATAAATATATTATATTTATATTACTTTTAAGAATTATATAAAAAAGTATAATATTACCTATAAGTACCTATAGGTAATTTCTAGTACTTATATATATTATAGGTATTATAAGAATATTCTAAAATACCTATAGGTACCTATATATAATATTATTTACTTAACTAGATACCTGGGTGACTGGGCATTAAGCTATCATTAGGTACCCATGGGAATTTTAAACCCTGGGCGAGACTACGTATACCCAGAAAGACGGCCTCTGTAAGTACACACTTCAATCACTTACGCAGATCAGTACACTAACCGAATAATCTAAAGGCATGTTCGAGATCGATAAAGGCTTCCCCATCCAACGCCACTCCTGGGCCGGCCACACCACCGTAACAAAGAACATCGCCTTCAACATCCGCGCCATCTACACCATCGGAAACTACGACTACATGACGACCTACCAGTTCCACCTTGACGGCTCCATTGAGATCGACGTCCGAGCATCGGGCTACATCTCATCTGCATTCTACGCTGAGAACGAAGACTACGGCTTCAAGATCCACGATAGTCTCTCTGGATCTCTGCATGATCATGTCATTACGTTCAAGGCTGATTTCGATATCTTGGGCGAGAAGAATTCGTTGCAGAAGGTTGCTATTGAGCCTACAGTTGAGAAGTAAGTTTAACTATACTTGAGTGGAGTAGGGTTACTGACTTTTGGATAGGTATAAGTGGTCGGAAGGTGAGACGAGGAACACTATGAAGGCGGTTAAGAGCTTCATCAAGACTGAAGACGATGGGAAGATCAATTGGTCTCCTAATGGTGGAGCTATGTATGCCGTTGTCAACAAGGACGAGAAGAATCCTTACGGTGAAAACCCAGGATACAGAATCGTACCAGGTAAGCTACTCTGAATACCTCTGCAACTTGATTCGGCCACTGACATTCATAGCATCTGGCGTGGCATATCTCACCGTGCAAAACTCCAGCATCACCGGGAACGCAGCCCACCACACAACACATCATCTCTACGTCACCCGCCAGAAGGACAACGAAACCTACGCCGCGGGAGCATACAACTCTCTCACCCCCGAAGACCCGCAGGTTGACTTTGACAAGTACTTCAACGGCGAATCCCTCGACCAAGAGGACATGTAGGTTACCTTCATCCCATACACCATGCATTGAAGCTAATAGAAACAGTGTCGTTTGGTTCAACCTCGGAATGCACCATATGCCTCACACAGGCGATCTTCCCAACACAGTCTTCTCAACCGCTCATTCGTCCATGTTGATTGAGCCGATGAACTATCTCCTCGGTGATCCGTCGCAAGCTAGTTCGCAGCAGGTCCTCATCAAGACTACGGACGGGAAGCCTGAGATTACAAGATACGGTGCTAAAGAGGCGACATGCCCTGTTAATCTGGTATGTTCTCTGCGTTTATACTTCTGTGCGCCGCTAATTGGTCTACTTCAGGCTCAGCTTAATCCGGATCTGTCGGACTACTCCAACAGTGTTAGCGTTCTGAAGTACCCCTTCGATGGATCAAAGCCGGATCGTGCTTAAGTTGTCGGGTTTGCAAGAGTCAGCTTCTTGAAGGGAATTTGGTATATTGTAGCTGGGAATGAGGCTTGGCTTTACCGATACTTCTGGTTGGTGGATGAAAGTCATATTATGTAGCACATAGCCAGTTGTAATAAGACCCGATTCAAGAAAGAATATCCGATGAAGCGATAGGCCTCTTATCTATCCTAATTCACTCAATTGGAGCTAGTTCAACGCCAAGATGCAACCTTATCAAAAGTATACTCAACAAGGACAAGATCTACCCTGTCAATGTTGCATCGCTCCAACTTATGTAACAGAAATAAACGGTAGTATTGATCCGACATACCCGCGAGGAAAATACCTATCAGCATCCTAGCTCATTTATTTGGCCTACTATCTGTCTGCCCTATAAGAATTGGAGTTCCATTTCGCAACTTCACACATTCTCTTGCAGCCCTTTGCGGTATTTTACACATATCTATTGCCTGTCATGAGGTTCATCGCGTTCCTGAGCCTGTCCGTCTCAGCGGTGGCAGAGCTCCTCCGCCCCAGTGGTATATCCTTGAGCCTAAACGGCACAAACTATTTCTTATCGCCATCGCTCCAACAAACGCTACCAAAAAGCCTCATCCCAACTACCATCGCTACAGATTCTTTGGCATTTGTGCCCATTACTATCGTTGGCAATAATACTGCTCAAAAGGATCTGCCCAAACTGTTCTCAAGCTGGGCGCAAAAGGATGATGTTTGGCAACCTGCCTTTTCTGAATTGGTAGTGCTTTTGAAGTCGTCTGGTTGTAAATCAACAAAGGTTACCTTCAATGGCATCAAATCGGCGGTTTCTTGCTGGCACAAAGCTCCCGAAATTCCCTCGGGACCCTACTTCTTGGACCCCTACAGGGGGGGTCTGCATCAAGTGTATCGGCTCTACGATGATTTCTCCGGTAGCTTTCTGGAGTCGATTCTCCAATCTCCAGACGGAACATTTCAGACTCTCTCGGCGCATGCTCCCGGTAGCAGTTCTCTCACAATAGGAGTTCCGTCGCGCTTATACTTTACTCGCACAAAGGAAAAGCCTCTAGCAGGTGTTAGAGTTGGAGTCAAAGACCTTTATGACCTCAAAGGCGTAAAAAGCTCGCGCGGCAATCGTGCTTGGTACAATCTCTATCCCGCGGCGAATAAAACAGCACCAGCTATCCAGAACCTAATCGACGCAGGAGCCGTGATTGTCGGGACACAGAAGCTCTCACAATTTGCGAATGGGGAGAATCCAACTGCAGATTGGGTCTCGTACCTTGCGCCGTTCAACCCACGCGGCGACGGGTACCAAGGTCCATCCTCATCTTCATCGGGTGCGGGGGCGTCCGTCGCGTCTTATCCCTGGCTGGACCTTGCTGTTGGGAGTGATACTGGAGGTTCTATCCGTGGCCCTGCTGGCGTTTCGGGAGTCTTTGGCAATAGACCTACTCATGGCCTCGTCAGTCTGGACCACGTGTTGCCGCTTTCACCCAAGATGGACACAGCGGGTTTTCTGACCCGTGATCCAGAGATCTGGGGAGCTGCACAGGCCGCTATGTACAAGAAGAACTACACGACCTTTTCCAAAGAGAGAGTGAAGTATCCGCGAACGGTTTACACGGCGGGGTTTCCGGCCAACGATACACCGGAGGGCGCAATACTGTACCAATTCGCCAACAATCTCGCTGACTTTCTAGCCGCCAATGTTACTGAGTATAATATCAGCCAGCACTGGTCTTCAACGGGGCCGAAGTCCGTTCAAAGCACTCCCTTGACGGAATTACTGAACGTAACCTATGCTGCTCTCATCTCCAAGCAACAGATTGCTTTAGTTAAAGAGCCATTCTTCAAAGATTACGCTGGTATGTGCAGATATAGATAAGGCAGCCGGACTTTATGACTAATTCGAAGATCTTACAGCCGCTCACGATGGCCGCACGCCGTACATAGATCCAGCGCCCAGCGCGCGATGGGCATGGGGTGAAAGCCAGCCAGACTCCCTCCTCAACGAGGCCATCCATAACAAAACCATCTTCATGGACTGGTTCAACCACAACGTTCTTCCGAAAGACAAAGACTCCCAAAGATGCTCCTCTAATATCTTGCTATACACCCAGGGCCCAGGGATCTTCAGCCGCCGCGATGTCTATCTGGATCCTCCGGGTGTTCCTTTCGGATGGTCATTGCGCAGGATCTCCATCTTTAGCGAAGCGCCGGATAGTGTCTATCCGATTGGGGAGGTGTCGTCTTTCAGTGATATTACTCACCGGAATGAGAGCTTGCCTGTTAGTGTTAATATTATGGTGGCGAGAGGGTGCGATGGGCTTGTACCGAGGCTGGCTCAGGATCTTGTTGGGCTTGGCTTGTTGAAGATTCCAAAGACTGGCGGAAGCATGTCAGGTGAATCGGTTTTGTTTTAATTCTAAGCCTATTCGAGGGAATCGGATACTTAAATGATGATGGTATTTGTTTCATGTCAATCTTAGGCAGGTCTTCTTTATAAGCTTAATTTAGGTATGCTAATTTTGGACTTTGGCTCCACCTCCACAGTCAACATGCTTAACGGTGTCTGGTAGCATTCCATGTGGAAAATCAATAAAGGGAGCTCTCAATTCATTCCTATTTCCGCGTCACCTAGATTAGGGAGGCCCTGCGATGATCCCATGTTAGAAGATAGCAGTGAATTATCGTCATGGTGGGTGCTTGACTTACTCCTACTCTGTCGGGGCATACATGTGATCTCCACGTATCATAGACCCCATCACTCTCAATACATCCCCAGTCACAATTGCAGCCTGACGGATTGCATAATGTTCCACTGATATCGTAATTGCTGACATTCATGCACCCCGCAGCGCGCGCATCTCTTCGTGCATGGGTTCGATCGTGGCAGCTGCCGATTTCTTCGCGGATGTGCAAATAACGAGCTGAGACTGAGACTGCCGAACAGGCCAACGCGATGGCTGTTAACTTCATCGCGATGAAAGTAAGGTAGAGGGAATGGAAAAAAGCTTGTATGTTAAAGGTGAGAAATGGCGTTCTTGGCGAGACGGCCGTCTCTTCAAATAAGCTGGGCATGGACAGAACTTAAGGTGAGGGACTCCAAGACATGTCTAAACCCGAATGCAGCTTTTACTGATAATATGTCGCGTTGTTATTGCTGCCGCATTCCTCACAGAAGGTGGAGATTTCTCAAGGGAGGATGGACATTCTCAAAGATGGATGTATTCAGATTCTGCATTATGATCTCAGCTACCCAGGTCAATTATTGCCAATCTGACTAAATGGCATAAAAAAGTAAAAGTCCTAGCTGGATAATTAAAAATTTGGGATAGTTGCCAAAAGAATTATTCAGCTGTGTCTCAGTCGACCACGCCAGGAGTCGAACCTGGAATCTCTAGAGGGATCAGTTGCTGAGGACCGAAATCTAGCGCCTTAGCCATTAGGCCACGCGGCCTGATCTTATTGGATGACATTCTTGATCGAGAGTAGGCATTATGCACATAGCATGCCGCGCTCCTTTAGGCATGAGATCTAACCTGTAGCTTCTTGTTTTTCCACTGACTTAAAACTATGCATTCTACTCCGTACAGTCGCCGGTATACAATCCATACTATGGCATTTCAATAAGTGAGAATAGCCGACTTACATGTCCCTGTTCCAGATAGAGTGTAACCTCCAGGGATTCTATCAAATTTAAGAGCCACAACGCCTCACCGTCTTCCTCAAAACATGACATTTAAGCTTGAGCCAAGGCCATTGCTGTATACGCCTGACAGTCTTCAATGGGGCTGTGGAGTATCTTGTAATCCTCTTCTCTATCTAGAGTACTCGAGGTGTTTAATTGTTTGAGGACGGTTGTCAGAAACCGAGTATCTCGTTCGCAATCAGTCACCCATCATATGAGGCCCCACGGGGACGACATTGTTCTAGGAAGAGATAATAGCAAGGATATATAATAAGATACTAGTTTAAAGGTTTGCGCCTTATTATAGTTTGGCCACAGTTCTCGCTCCATGTACGCTTCATTCCATGCACCAGACGAGGTATAAGTAAATGTGGTGACGATATCACACATAATTCTGATTTTCAATTTAGATCCAACACATCTATCTTACATTCGACCATCACCATGATGAGGTCGCTTTAACTGAGACGTTTGTCCCCAGGTCACCTCCAACTCAGACGACCTCGGGAGTCTCCTGCTCACCCTTCTTGTCATCAAGAGGCTTGTCAAGACCAAGGCGCTGACGAGTGGTGTAAGTAGCAATAGACCCATTGGCATCGGCCTCAGTGATAAGCTCCTTGCGACGAGTATCAACCAGAAGGCGAATCAGGTCAGGGCGCATGTAGTGACCAGCAAAGTCAGCGAGAACCTTGGTGAGGTGAGTCTCATTGAGATCAATGTCAACAAAGAGAAGACCATCAAAGTCCTTCTCAGGCTTAACGACAAGGCTACCATCAGGGCGATAAATACGGGCATGGCCGTTGTAAACAGAGGGATCAGTCTCTGGCTCAACACCCTCAGGAGTGTTGATCTTGAGACCCTCAACAGACAAACGCTGGAAAGGTGCGAGAGTCCATGTACCTGTCTCAATAGCATACTCGGGAGTGACCAAGTCAGAAGCGGGATCAGCATAGTTGGTAGCAGGATCAGGAGCAACCTGACGCTCCTTTCCGGGATAGACAGGCCAAGCAGCGATGTGGACCTGCTCACCAGCTGAGACGTTGAGAGACTTGAGGAAGGGGTTCATGTTCTCCCAGCAGTTAAGCTGTCCAACACGACCGATGTCAGTCTCGCTGACAGACATGAAGGTGTCGCCGGAGCCATCGCCGTAGACGAGCTTCTCAACGTGAGTGGGCTTGATCTTGCGACGGTGGTTGATGACGGAACCATCGGGGCCGATGAGGACTTGGGCGAGGTACAGAGTTGCCTGGTCGATCTCGGAGAAACCGAGGGAGACGTAGATTTGGTTATCGCGGGCTGCGCGACGGATACGGCGCATTTCTTCGGAGTCGACGGCCATGGAGTTCTCGCGGTAGCGCTTTAGCATGGGGAGGGATTGGAGGTAGGTGACCTTCCACATCCAGTAGGGATATCCAGGGATCCCTAGAGGTGTTAGTAATGAGGTTGAGGGGAGGGAGGGGGTACTTACAAACTTCGGGAAAGGCGACGAGCTTGCATCCAGCTTGACCGGCTTCGTTGATGAAGTCGATGGTCTTGCGAACACCGCCCTCAAGATCGAACCACTAGATGCTGTCAGTTGTGTTTGGGCAATTGGAAAGTTGGGACTTACTCCAGGCTCGGAGGTGACAGCAGCGGCCTTGTACTTGGTGATAGCCATGATGAAGATATTTAAGATGGTTGTTGTTAAGATTGGTGTTTGCGATGAAGTTCTGAGATGATGAGTGAGACGAAACTCGAGCGACACACCATCATATTTATACCACAATCATCATCAGTACAAGTATACAAAGCACTGACTTTATCTCATCAGCGTTACAGTCCGAGTCACCGAGGTCTCCCGTATCTGCACGACCTTCATGATATCTGCACCATGATGTATATCGTTTCACATACAGCATCCATGCATATCAGACCTTTCAGCCAATAGAATCAATGCACCAAGATCTACCGCCCATGGAGAATTGCCGGAGAGGCTTTACCGAAAATATCCGTGGCGGCGTAATCGTCTGATAGTCCACTCTTTTAGAGGGCAGATGCCGCTGCGGCGTGGTGCGGCCCGCAGATTGATAAGTCGTGCGGCGATGCGGCGGTCGCCGTGTAATTATTTCTGGGGGAGGGCGGCGAAGAATGGATATCGTGAAAGCTCGTGGTTTCATGGATGCATTGATTTACACAATCGCAATGCTGTTCCGCTGATCCCGAGGAGATTACTGCTCCGACAATGCCCGTGTATTATTGGGGCGGACGATTGTTGGGATTGGGAATATGTATGAAGAAATAAATTGCATGTGTTTCATTGAACGGCGAAGTAACTTGTTGGGATACATTGAGCTGACCATAATGTCACATTGCTCTGTCGATTGCTTGATAGAGTCGCTTACTGACCATGGTGTAACTTGCCACCTCCGATTTCTCAGTAATCACGAACCGCGATCTTATCTACCGGCTCAAAAACACTGCAATCGATGATAAAATCAATCACAGCTGTAGTACATGTCACATGCTGCCAATTCCGCTCTTCCATACCGACTCATATTGAGGAATTGCTTATGTTTGCATGATAATCGTACTGATCACGATACCTGCCTGACTTGACCGTCAGCTCTCCCTGTACCATGCAGAATCAATCATGCAGAGAACGTGGTGTTTTTTACTGCTTTTTGTATTAATGGGTGACATGTATGCACCAGGATGCATTCGATTAGTGACACATGATATCCCAAAATGTATATGATCTGTCTCTCCATCTTCTCTTGCAGAAAATGGCACATCATTCGCCGCGAGTATAGCTAAGTCGAACTTGGTAGTGAACTTGGGGTATTTGCTCATAAACAGTCTGTCAGAGTAAAGGTTTGTGGTGAGGAGAGACGCCCTCTGGGTTAGCTACGAAGCTCAAGGTCTTGTGGTTTCGTCGATACATCTATTTATACAATACAAATGTTAATCCACTAGTCTTGAGGAGATTCCTACTCTAACAATGCCTACATGAGGTGTGTAATATAAGTAGTAATCTATAAATATCTCTGTATTTTTTTCTTGCTATCAACCTTATACGAGGCTATCAAGCTTTCTAACTTTTTATACAGAGGCTTAAACATATATCTCTGTATATTTTAATTCTTAAATCCCGAAAAAAAGTAAATACCATAGCTACACGATATTATCTGAGTAAAACCAGCATCCGTTCTCTTAAATTATATGTTAATATACACCATCAGGGTTGAAGCTTGTTGATGCTTATGCGTTAATTAAGCTCCAGTAACAGCTAATTAAGTGAGAAATAGGCCAAGTCATGAAACATATTGCGATAAAATGTTTTTTGCAGTTTTCAATAGGTAGTAAAAGTCATCAAGGTAATCATCCAATGCTATCATGTCATTTTAGGTTTCTCTGCTTATCATGAAATAGCGCATCCCGGAATCCATATGCGTCATTCTCACATTGACACCTGACGGCAGGCATGTGAGTAACAATTAAAATTCGCAATTTCAACTGCTTGGCAACGTGGCGCATTCTCTCGCTGGTGATTTGGCGATACGGCATATTGGGATCATCTGAGTAAAACGCGTTTTGTTCTTTTGTCAACCAGGTGATTAAACATCAATTCAGCTTCGCAGTTGTGGCATTCACTATGACCATTGATAAAGCCAGGTGCTTATCGGTCAGACCGCTCTACGGTAACTATTGCGCAGCCTGGTTTGATAAGTCCCCTTCGGTCCTACTGCTGGCGGAACCTAGTTTCAAGCCCCGTTGCCAACATGCGTTCAACCTCTTTATTTGATTGATCAGATGCCCATTGCTTCCGCAACTGTGGAAAGGGCATGTTTCTGATTGGCTGTTATTCGAAAGTGGCTGCGTTGCCCGCTTAGTCCCATGCCAATCAATCCTCTATTATTGGTTGGTCGTGCTACCGTGTGTAACCTATCGTAAAGACACAGCTGTGCTGTGTCTTAAGAATCTGGCTCCGAAATAAGGCTCCCTGGAAAATACCTGCTCAATTATAAATAAACCCAGTTAGAGAATTGATAAGTTCATGCATCGAACGTGAATATGTCAAATCTTGCTGTTTTTGTAAAGCGGCTCAAGGCCATCTTTAAAATGTTTCCCTGCGGTTGTTGCCCTTTATCGATGCCAATTCGGCAACCAAAGCCCTCCTCTCAAAACCAGAGCAATAATGAGATGGCACAGTCAAACGTCAGCAAATTACCGGAAACCCTGAATTCCCGCCACCTAAATCGCCCCTCATCCCTCTCTGGAGCCACCAGAGGAGTCAAACGGACCAGGGCTAACCAATGCCGATCCCATGGCGGCAGTCAACCCAATGCACCACTACATGGCTGTGTCACATCCCTATCCCCAAAACATGGGGCCAAATGTGAAACACCATCCTCAAGCGATCAGTCTGAAGGTGAAAGCATCGATCTTCGGGAACAGAGCCGGTTCCTGGCTGATGTGTTTGAGGAGCAGAGGCAAAGACACAAGATTAAGACACTAGCACTCGAGTTCTTTGAGCAGTGGAGAGCAGAAACAAGATACATTGCACCGCGGGAGGATAGACTGCCCCCTCTAAAAAGGTGCAGAACATCATCTGGGCGGTTGATTTATACAAAAACAGAAGATGAAGATGACATCAGCGATGAGGAGCTGGTAGTGGTTTCTCAACCCGCTCCCACAAAATCATTCTTTCGTCTTGCCTGCCCCTTTCAGATCTACGCGCCAGACCAATATCAAAAGTGTCTGCTCAAAGATGATCTGAAATCTATCGAGGATCTCAAAGAACACCTTTTCCGATGCCATTCACGCCCAATTCACTGCTTGATCTGCTACAAGACATTCGACACGCTGATCCAACGTGACGACCACGTATTGAGCGAAACGTGCCAGAAGCGCGATGTAGGTCCCCTGTATGGTCTCAATGAGAGCCAGAAGTCAAAGTTGATTCGAGGAGACTCTTGGCACTTTGGTGAAAGGAGACGTTGGTATCGTATCTGGTCTGTCGTTTTCCCTGGATCAAAGAACCCGCCCTCTCCGTATCTGGATCGAGGCTTGGGACTGAGTATCTCCATGATGCGGGATTTCTGGGAGTTATATGGGTCTCAATGTGTCTCTGATTGTCTTGAGCACGAGCAGTTGACAGATGACCAGGGCGAGAGTGTCCAGCGTGTTTTGTACGAGCTATCACTCAAGGGTTTACTGGGTGAGATGGTGCAAGAGGACGATGATCTTATCTATCTGAATGGAGAGTAGGTCAACATAGAGAGCTCTATCAAGGAGGCTGATATCAGGCTATTTATTTCGCAGCAAGCCTGAAATATACTAGCATGCCTTCTTAAAATCCACCATGCATCGTGGACTCTTAGGACTCGTCAACGGGATATTCCTTTAGTGTTGTTTTCCACCTTCCCAATCTCTTGTAATCCCAGATTTGAATCAGCCGAGCAGCTCAAGCAATTTGGTGGCATCTAATTGTTGGGTCGAAGGGAGCTTGCACAAGACCCTTTTGCTGACAGTGCTATCATCAAATGCAGCGGTAAAGCAACCGTCTAGCCTTCGGGGGAGGGTAACCCAATCCGTCGCCTAGGGCTCTGAAAGGGAAGTTGGGAATAGCTTCAATTTGGCCAACTGAAGAGGAAGGGCCCTATGGGTCCAAGGGCACTAATGGTCGAAGAAAGTAACTGACTGACCAGTGGCGGCACTCATCACAGAGATGCAAAGCTGAGAGGCACTTCCAATCACCATGTTCATGCAAGTTGGCCTTCAATGGTAGCTTTAGTTAATAAGGCGTGTATTCTCATGAGAACTAAACAAAAGTTCCATCTAAACTTCAAACACAAATCTATCCCACGCTGGAAATCTATAGTAAAGGCAGACCGTTCTACCCATTAAAACTCCTCATTATCATTTTCCCATGCGACCATACAACCATCAACTCATGAAGCATCAGCCCTAGGTTGCCAATCAATCATTAAACGATTACATGAATAGATCATAAACCATACCTCCCATTAGGGTCTTGATAACCACTATCGCTCCACCATGGAAAGCCATTATCGCTCAAGCCATTGTTCGTGGGGAAACCATTGCCCTCAAGAGAAGGGAAGCCAGACACATCAGCACCACTTTTGTTGGACGCAGGGAACCCAGTGCCATCGAAGCCGCCGGCATTGACGTCATAAAAGGATAAGTCGTTCATGGCTTGAAATGCTGGCGAGGTCTCTGATGCCACAGGTCCAGGCGCTGAGCGAAGAGGCACAGCAGGGCCTGTTTCAGTATCCGCCGCCGGAGGTGACATCTGAGGGCTATGCTGAGGAGGCATAGCGAGGGCTGTAGTATCAACGAAAGGAGCACCATAGTAAGGCTTCTGTGTCTGGGCGTTGGTTTGGGGAACGATTCGAGGAGTGGGGGCAAAGGGTGCGGGGGCAGAAGGATCCTGATACAGTTGATGCGATGGCGGATAGGCTTGGGGAGCGGCGGGAAAGGCAGCGGAAGCGACAGCACCACTGAATGGCTGTTGTGATATCTGCTGCTGGAGCATTTGCCGTTGGGGCATTTGCCGTTGGGGCATCTGCCTCTGTTGGACCTCCAAACGGCTATCCGTGCTTGTCTGTGGTTCGCCCCCAGAAGACCCCGGGTAAAGTCCATTCAAGACCTGGTTAACGATCGCATCAATCTCCTCTTCAGTGAAAAAGAAGTGGGAAGGGCAATCATTAAGAGCTCGGCGGATGATCTCTCCGCCCTGCGAGCGAGGAACAAGTGTCTCAACCTCAACCTCTGGCAGAACAGTCAATCTCTCAACCACCGCCTCTTGACCAAGAAGAGCAAAATATGGTGATTTCGGGGCAGGTTTGTTTGGAAAACACGTCTTCCACATAGCGTTCCACTTAGGAATGTCGCCAGTGGCCTTGGTCCGCGCAGCATTGAGTTGATCAAACTCTGCAGGCAGCAGCATCCCAGTCTGTTCAATCGTCGCTGGCTGAGATGTTTGGCATGGCAAATGCTGTCGGAGATTGGCCTCAGCGGTTGTGCCAAAGAATTCCATGCGACATTTCGAGCTTTTGGAAGGGACATGCGAAAGGGGGTTTGTTCTGGGGGTCACTGTGCGTGGGCGGGACAGGGTACATGTGGCCGTCTGGTGGTTGCTTTCCACCATTTCCCCGGCCGTTTTGCTTCCCGCCTCCGCCTCCACCTTCAGTATTTCGGGATCCTCGACCTTGTTTCTGTTTCTTCTCTTCACGGCTTCCTTGATCGGGATTGTCTGCATGGCGTTTCTGGCTAGATCCGTGGGTTTTGTGGCCATCCTTGCTATCTAGGTCCAACTCCAACTTGAGACTCTGTGCAATTCGGCCCAGGAACCTCAAAATAGCTGGTTCAGAGTCGACCGTCACCACTTGGTGGTCCCCGTCAATCCTAGGGTAGCCGGTGTCGCTGTAAACCACCACGCCATCACCAGAGCTGTCGCTGCTGTGCGACGGAGTTAAGGAGCTTTTTTTCGAGGCTAGAGGAGTCTCCGAGTCATTCGGGGACTTTTGCTTGAAGAGATGCAATAGCCGTTTGGGTAACCTTTTGTGCGAGTGTGACGCAAGGGGTTCCCGTCGGGAGGGTTTGTGGCGGCGGAACTTTGCATAAAATGTGGCATCCATGATACACCGGGCGATTGGTTTCAAAGAGAATGGAAGTGACTTGAAAGTTCAATATGCTTTGTTTGTGTGAAACTCAATATAAAGAGAAGATAAAATGCGTATGTTGACTGGATGGGGGCCAAAAGCTTTGTTAACAAAACGAACCGAATGGCTCCCTGACTTCTAGAAGAAAGACATCAAGACGAAAGGCGGGTTTCGAGTACTTAAACAAGGCAATTGTCTGCCTCCTACACAATTGAGTGGTTGCGGCAAGGCTGTTTTGGCGCTTGCACAATAAATCAGGCTCTGCAGTACACGTTCGCGCAGTTCGCCTGCGCGGGTGGTGTGGGAGCCACACAGCAGTTTTACAGACATTCCCCTGACTTGACTTGACTTGACTGGACTTGACTTTACACGGAAGCGATGATTAAGCTGATCACTAGTATTTTGAAGATTCCCGAGGTCTGCAAAGAGAAAAAAATGCCATTATGGTGCACGTGTTGATACCTCAGCAATAACCTCACAAACAAATGCCGGGCATCAGCACTGAAGCAACGACGAGAACATGAGATCTATGGTTGTAATTCACAGGGACCATTCCGCTAGGCGTTTCTCCTACACAAATGCGTAGGCCTTCTACGCATTTGTGGAAGCTGAAGACCCCCTGCAGAGCCCTATCAACCTCATTCGCTGAGTTTCCCCCATGGTGGACCAACCAGCAGCTCTGTAGGCCGCCACTTACAGTCTTGGTTTCAGTCAAACCTCTGGGCGTCTGCGTTGGTTCGCAACGGCGCAGTTCAGTCAAGTCCAGCATGGCTGTGCGGTTTATCGGCTTTGCTCAATTGTGCCAACTACGATTCCACGGTCGTGAACAGTACTGTGGCTAGCCACAGTTGTGAGGATGCAATGGACGCAGCCGTGGAAGATGAATCGTCAAGCATATTATATATTTTGCTTTCAAGGTCCCGCTATCCAGTAACTTACACAACTAGGTATCTATCTACACTGCCACATATCACAATGTCCGTTTCAATTGACACTTGGAAGAGGTTAGTTCATTATCCGCGATCCAAAGACTGTATGCTAAAATTATTGTACTTGCAGCTTTTCAAGCCAATTGCACACGAGTCAGTCATACAATGACCGTATGCAAGATTGGATGTTGGACCCAGGTCTTGACCTTCAGGGCCGACTGCTGACGGGCCGCAGCACAGCACAGCCACGAAATCCTACACCGTCTAAACAGAAGCCAACTAAGCCAAAGCTTAAGACACATATTTAGGGACATTGGTATTTGTATGTAATTAAAGTTGCCATAATAGCCTCTTTTTTACCATGTATTTTATTGCAGTACATAAATAAAATCAACTATCGATGTTCTAACAAGAAGTCGGGTTTATGTTGTCATATCTTCGTTATTGGAAAAGTTAGGCTGTACGCCGTGGCCATATCTGCTTGACTTAGTTCTTTAGCCAAGTCTTGTAGGACGAACATCTGTTAAGGAGTACCCAAGAAGGCCAATAAAGTTACTGAGGTCTTAGTAGCTCTTGTCATACGTTTGCCTACAAGTTTTGGGCCCCCCAAAGAGCCAGGTCTCGGCTATTTGCACATTGCGTCTTATTTGATGTCGTACCCCCCTCCGTGTGTATATCTGAACTTGGGGTCTAGCAGGGCACCCTCGTTGCCTTGTTACGTTGATTCTCTCATTTTCAACCCATCCTGCTGCCTCGTTTTCGACTTCCAGTTTCATTGACTTTCGAAAACATCACACCTTCTATCGAGGCTGCGGCATTGCCACCCTCAAGCTTTTCGTTCATACACATACTAGAACTCAGTGAATTTATTAGGGATCAGCAAATGAATCTTGACCGCAAAGCTAAGAGTTTTGAGCCCAACGTGCCAAACATCTTCTCCAATGGGTATTCTGATGTTGGCAATGGGACCACTTCACCGGTTAAGAATAAAAGCTCGAGCTGGAATGGGCATTCGGCGGTTTCCTTGTCGGTACATCGACAGCCCCGAAGACGATCCACGATGCCACTGGCATGGAGTTCGCAAGTCCAAGAACCTATATCTGGCACGGCATTACACTCAAAGCTTTCAAGTAAGATATATCGATGTATCTCTTGCAATACAACAAGGCTAATAGTTGCTCCACGTTATGAAGAGTCTTCCTGCGTGGGTAAGACAGATCTTTCTAATTCCGAGCTTCTGGGCTCTCAGGTGCATTGTGGTGACCTACATCGTGTCTCTTCAATGGACAGCATGCATTCCCTGCATCTTCAAGCGTTCTCCGATATGACGAGCCTGGACATGTTTTTTGATACACAAACAAATACTTCTCTGTTTTCATCTGCCGAATGTCGGGTTCAATCGTTTGATGGGCTGATGAAACAAGAATCCCCTCCTTCAGATCGGAAGAATGCATCAAATCCTTCAAAGAGGCCTGCTGGGGATAACAGAGCACCTCAGAAGAAGAGCCGTGCTACTAAAACATCGGAAAAGATAGCTGAAGCCGATGGGGACTGTGGTCAGGATGAAGAAAGCAACGACGTCAACAAATGTGTCGAGTCATTTGCATGCCCCTTTTACAGAAGACACCCAGAACGTTATTTCGACTGTATTAGCCTCAAAATGCCTCGCATATCAGATGTCAAGCAGCACATAAAGAGGCGCCATATGGCGAATTACTTTTGTCCGAGGTGTTTTAAGGGATTTTCAGCGCTAAAGCCCTTCCAAGAACATGTTCTGCAACAGGATTGCTCAATGGACCTCTCAGAAAAGACTGACGGCGTCTCACCCACTACGCAAGATGCCCTCAAGGTCCGTTTCGAGAGGGGTTTGTCACCAAGAGGTCAATGGTACAAGATATGGAAGATCTTGTTCGGAGATATCGATGATGATCAGAATCCGTATCATGAAGGTGTTTTCAAAGAGATTACAGGAATAATAAGGGGTATTTGGACAGAAGAGGGGCAGCATATCATTTCCAATGTGCAGAAAACTAGGGATATACCAGAGGATTGCGCTGATCAGCTACGCCCGGTAGTATTGGAACTCCTAGCTCGAGTAGAGACTCGATTCGAACAAAAAGCTTTGGAAGGGAACTCAAAGGAGCGCGCTAACAATGTCGAAAGCATCTTGGAGAAATCAGCAGTTGATACAAAAATAGGGCCTACTGACGATCCATCTCCAGGTATTGAGACCAATATTGCTCCTCACGATACTACATTGTCATCTTCTATGTCAGGAATGGCATGTGCTTTTTCTGAAGGCTTCGACTCAGTTAAGAGAATGTGCGGTCTTTCTATGCCCTCTGGATCACAGGATCAACAGGCTGAAATACCATATCCCGATTTCACTACAAAAGACTTCTCGTTCTCAAGCGATACAGACAATTGGCTAAATATCGAGCCACACAATGATATTTTGAAGGAACTTTTTGAGCCGGTCCATCTCGAAGGTATGGGAGATTGGACGAACGTCGTGGACCTTACGCAAGACGATGAGATACTGGGAATGGAGGACTAGTAGGTCGCGTTTCTTCTTAAGCCGGCTCCCTACTCGTCCTCATATATTCGTCCTTCCATACAGTCATATGGCTAGGACTGGGGCAATTCAATCATTACGACCAGCATTGTTATCGTATCGGGGATTCGGGCGGAGTTTTTGCAATTGATGAAGATAGGGACTTCCGACAAACGGATCTTGCCTTGAGCGAACACGGGTATCTTTCAAACGAAATAATGGAAATTGTTGGTGACAGGATATGTGTGGAGGTCAATATTATGGGCGTCATACAAGTCCCAAGAGGAAGAGTCGGATTTGGAGTATATGGAACTCCTGAAAGACATATAGACGGCTATGAGACTCGTGAAAGAGAAGGTTCCAGCAAACAGATCAACCCCTCATTATATCTGTGTCTTAACAATCTGAAGAGCTCACGAGGACAGTATAGCAGCTTATTTTCAACAATTATGTTCACTGTCTGACTTCTAAGATATACTGTTGGTCTGAATGTTCAGCCATCCAACAAGGGACGCTCGAGTCATTTCTGACCATGCCTTGAGATGACAGCCAGATATCGCACGGCGTAGTTCATTCAAGACACAAAGACAGGTTTCAAGTTCAGTCCATGTCTATATGCAAAGCAAACAATTCACCATGTCTATCCAAACCGAACGCCACCAGAACATCTCCTGTAATCTACTCCGTCAAGTCACCAGGGGTAGGCTCGGTGCTAATCCCCTGCAAAACACTCTTATCAGCACCCTTCCCCTCTGCCGCCTTAACAACCTCCAACAACTCAACAATCCTCGATGACCAACCACCATTAACCTTGCCCTCCAGAATTTGCGCCGACGAAACCTCCGCTCCATAAAACTCAGCATTAACATCTCTCTTCTCCTTGATAACCGTCCCATCAACAGTCAAACCACCATAAATACCACGAGACTTGGTATACGTCCACACAGGCTTCACCTCTCCCATGTTAACATTTCCTCCAAGAGGGCCAGCTGCAAGCGCGACGGCGCCTCCAAGGTTGACTTCAGACTTTTTATAAGCGTCGACTGCATCTTGGGTATTGAGAACGCATATACAGTCGTAAACGTCTATGCCGTAGACGAGGCCGACACTACCGCTGCGGACGGAGAGGGCAGAGGGGGATGACCATGATCCATCGGGGAGGCGAGCGATTACAATGCCTGAACCACCTGCACCGGCGAAGTACATTCCTGCGCGGAAGCCGGTGAAGACTGCGAGGCCTTTGGCGTTGCTGATGACATTTGAGGGGATTTTCTTCTTGTCTGGTGTCTGTTAGATGAGAAGTTATTAATGGGTTGAGGGAAACATACCGACGAAGCTTTTAAGGATACGAGCGCTCTTTTCGCATTCCTCACGAAGATCGGTAGTCTTGAAAAGGCCCATTTTGATGATTGATTATTGCTATGGTTGGATTAAAAGAATTAGTTTGTTGTTATGTATTAGTCAAAGATGAGATGGTTCGGGTCGCAATGTCTTGAGGGCTAATGGTGAGATATAGGAATTGTCAATTGAAGACAATGCTATCCCGGACCTTTATAGAGAAACATCTTAATTTCTACATCGCTTCTATATATATGATAATTTGCAATCTTGCGCAAATCTGCGTATGCGACAATGCCTCTAGCATAGCCTCAGTTCGCGATACCTTCCTTTACGGCCTCAAACTCATCGCACTTGACAAATAAGCCCCATTGACCAATCACAAACCCCAGCGTATGTAAGCAAGCGTATTGCCGCGTATTCAGCGTACATCGTAAATCCGACCAATAAGCACCCAAGCCCAATGAGGCTTTGCACCACTTCAACGATTGGACCGGGGAGAAAATAGCTTAGATCTTTTAGTTCAGTGCTAAAATCACGGGACGCGCGGCGAGAGTCATGATGGAGGGTAGACCCTGTTTTGCTAAGAGAGTTTTGAGTCTGGTTGTCTAAAATCCTGCAACGTCTTGACTAGAGTAGCTGGATTTATTGGTTGGTGGGATGAATGTGGCTTGAAGCGTTCGCCGAGGGTTTTGGATGCTACGGTTACTCCGGCGGAGTGATCCGGGAGAGGCCATTAGCGGTAAACCTTCACTGATTTCATTATCTTCATCAAGAGTCATGGCTCAAAGATATCAACATCACAATTGCTCGCAAGCGCATCATATCGAGGCTTCAAGACACAATAATAGTGAACAGACGTGAAGATCAATAAGCCATTGGCCGTTCATTACACATTAAAAAAATCTATATAAATATTCTATTGGGTATATCCCTCGCGTGTATCAATCCTCTACCTGACATGTCTTATCTAAGCACCGCTATAATTCCGCTGATGTAAATGCTTAGTCGAGCTCGCCTCGCTAACAGCACGATCATTGTGTTCCTCAGCAGTAGATTCACTATCATCATCCTGCTGTTGGCCCTGATGCACAATCTGCGTCACGACAGTCTTCTTGATACCCTCAATCTTCTCACGCTCCTTGAGCTCATACTCATCCTCCTCACCGAGCTCAATATGTGTTCGGTGATGAGCGCTAGCAAGAGTCTGGCCGAATCGTGTGCCGTGAGGTCGCGATGTTCCGGTCGTTCGTGATCGTGAGGAGTAGTCGTGGCCGCCGCGATTATCGTTGTTACCGGCGCGAACGACCTTGCCGATAAGATCGGCCATGTTCATCTCGATGTGAAGCTTGAGGAGGTAGACAAGAGGATGGAATTGAATGTAGCTGGAAAAAGTCAGTATAGGTAGACACTCGGGCTGGTGATGGACTTACACAAAGCCGTTGGGCAGAGACATCATGGAGATGAGGAGTATATCTAGAGCAATGGAAATGGCACACAGGAACATATTCATCTGATATAGACGAGTATACTTCTGCAGACCATTGGCAACAAGTCGCTGCTTGACGACGTAGATGAAGTAGAAGTTAAGGATAGCATCCATAATAGCGAAAATGACCTTCTCGCATCGATCCCAGATGTTGTTCAAGTGGATATAGGTCTCGCTAATCTGCAGTCGGGCAGGAACCCAGATACAGAACACGCTAATGTTGACGGCGAGCAGAATGAGGAAGCAGAGCCATTTGAGCTTGGTACCGTTGGATCGAACAACCATCAATAGCGAAACTCGGTTGATGATGATTTGGATAAGACACTGGACCTGCGTAGACCACCAGACAACTACACCCGTTAGCATATACTCCCATCTCCCCAGGTATGAGTGGTCTTACTGATGAAGAAGAAAAACTGCATGCTCGGCTCAATATCACCCCGAAGATAAAACCAACACATGACACCCAAGATAAAACTCGAGATGATCTCCGCCCAAATCAACGCAATGTAACTGGTGACCCTCTTCCTTCGATTCCACGCAGATCTCGTCTGTCGAATCGCCTTTGCGATGTTAAAGAGCGTGATGCCCAGCGACAAGCCCCAGGCGATGGAGGCGATGTTCATGTCGGTCTCATTGGGAAGGTCGTCGACATAGTTGTCGGGCACGAGGAAGCCTCTTCCTGTCATCTTGACGTCAGGCCTGCACTCAAAAAGAAAAGGGAAGGGTATAACAGCTGAAAATGCAACAGCTGAAAAAGGAATGTGGAAAAAAGAAAAATGAACAGGCTCCTTGCTTGGATTTAAGAAACAGGCTTGCAGAATCTGCAGCAGATGCAGTAGTGTCGGTAGTAAACTGACTAGCTACGAAAAGCCCCCTGTTTTTAGTCCCCCAGCTAGAGGTACTGCCGATCACCACTGGAGGCTGAAGTGGCTTGCGTTGGGACCTAACGGCGTGAGGAGCTAGTTGTATGCCGGACACGGCGGGGGGACAGAATAAACGATGAGCAAATCTGGTTTCATCATAGTGTGTTGTGAGTGGTTAAAAAGGTCTCTCGTATTTCTGTCGCCCCGAGACTAGGTTGAGAGCTAGACTGGGAGACCAGATGAGATGGACAAACAGCTAAGAAAGTATAAATATTTCATGGATGGCCCCTGAATCATGGGAATACATATTCCCGACTTCAATCGAAATATCGCGTGCCAAGAGTGTTTGCATGAGAAATAAGACTTAGTGTCTTTACTTCGCGAGGGTATCAATCCCAGATGATGACAGATTCTCGGTTTTATGCAGTCTAAGCGTCAAAAAGCATATCACCACAGTTTCAGGCCCCAAATCCTTGTTCATACTCTAAACCCAGATATTCGCAACTCGGCCGCCTTGTTTATCGCATTGGGCTCCAATCCCCTGAGCATGTCGGTGTGAAATTGACCGAGTCATTGGGTTCCCCGCTAAGCTTACTCCAACTCACATCCACTGCAGATCACGGGAAATCGTGGATCATCTTCCTGTTGCCCCCTTACTTTAGATTGGGCTCCTCTAGTGTCTTGGTATTATCTTCAGTCATTTGTGATCAAGATACTCGCGATGTCCCGTTGTAGATCTCCCACCGTCTGTTCGCCCAACGGCTGATTCAGCCAAGCATTCCAAAGGATCAAAGCACGAACAAATTTCTGAGAATAGAATATACTTTTTGCTCACCGGCATTTTTTTCATGAACGCTATAATTTTATGAGACGGCGCTAACACGCTGGCGCTTTGATACCTAGCATTTGTTTAGTAATTGTACCTGCTTGCCTTGTTTTTTCCAGCACGAGTCAACAGCGCACCACCCCCTGTGATTTTGGTGAGATTGGTGTTCTAACTTGAACAAGTATTGTTATGCATAGTTTCGTTTTGGATCTCGGCGGAGGGAATGCCGAGGATGCCGGGTAGTGAGAACGGTGACCTTGGCACGATCCGAAGAATTGCGGCGGCAAGATAGATCATCGCGAGTCAAAGCTATGAGGGTTGATGAAGAGTATGACTTGAAGCTCTTGATGCTGTTGATAATATGAAGAGATTGCGTGCTTGTGCGATCGAATGTTTCTCATTGAATGTGTTCTTTATGGGAGATCTTTGAAGCCTTGTGCCTTGTTAGCAATCTTGTTTTGGTTGGCATTTTGCACCAGAAGCCAGTCAGCATTGGCGCAGTGCCAACGTCTATTCAGCACCATCGAGTCAGATGTTCTCGACACCAGAATTGATGCCGAGAAAACGACATTATTCGTTATACACAGTGGCGCTCTTGGTGTTGAGTCGCCCTCAATCCAATCTTGCGGCGCGATGAGAATGGATCCCTCATGACTCGTCCACGCCGATAGACTCTAACCCCGGTAGTCTAGTGCAGTGGCTGATATTTCCCTACCTCCCAACCTGCAAAACATACAAACCCTCACCCCGAAACAAACTGTCACAAACGTGGCACAAATCATTAAATCCGCCATTCTTCTCTCCTTCCATAGGGCTGGTTTGCGACCTTCTCCCTTGAGACAAAAACGTGGCAGACATTCCATCTCGTGGCGTTTCTCATCAACAGAGTTCACACTAAGGTCTAGTTTCCACCGGGGAGATGCGAAACTCCGCTTGTTCCGCTAGTCTCTTCTCTTTTTTTTCGCCTCCCGAGGAAGCAAATCTCGCAGAAGACGCTTTGACTTCCGTACTGCCCCGGACTTTTACTTTGTGCATCGTGGGACCCGACGCTCGGGAACGTGTGTTACCGGAGGGGGATCAGCGATAGGTGAGTTACATCGCGAATCGTCGGGAGATGGGCGGACTTGATCGGCATGTGACTTTGCACGCTTGACATTGGGTATCTTTGTAGGCTGTTTGCAGATACCTAGTACGCTGTTAGATAGTCGCGGAACTAATGCCCCGGTCCAGCTAGAAATGTGCACCTCCGAGAACCAGTGACATACAATAGATAGTCTAGAGATAGGCATCCCCTCTTTTCATAGTAGATCTCGCTGCCCAGAATCGTCAGCATGGATCCCTCTATCCACTGATCGACTCCTCAGGTACCAAGATTTCGGTACAACTGCTCGAACCGTCTACCTGGTCCAGAGCAGGGTTCTAGCCTCGGCGTATAGCACGCGCTAACGATTGGATCTTTTTGGTAGCAAATCATAGGTCGGAATTGTCGAAGGATCTTGTTCCTGTGGATTCTGTGAGATTGTTGCCGTGGGTCTGTGATTTCGAAATCCCCATGTCTTTGATTGATGGGAGATTCGGGGTCTGATGTATCGTATTGTTGGCTACGTTGTATCGGGAGATGTCGCGCCGAGATCTATCGATTCCTGGTGCTCATCTGAGATAGTGCAGCATATATGAGCATGGGGTTGCTAGGTGACCCAGTATGCTGGTTCGTAATCTCAATTGAAGAATTCCCAATTGCAACTCGACGTTAATGCAAACAGTTTAGGACTTGGAGCCGAATAATATTGACGTCTTTCAGTTCTTTTTGTAGACGCTAGTACAGTTGTTCCAACCAAGGATCGGTTCTTATCTTATCTTATCGCTTATCTTCAGTGTCCCGCCCAGTCCAACTTCTACTTAGGCTCAATTAAAACCGCAATAGCGAGTATAGTTTCTCCGCGTGCGTAAGACGGGGTATGTAGTCGGTCGGATATTCAGAAAACATGATTCAGTTGTCTGGACTGCTGCTCAGGTAGACGCAAGTGATCTCAATGTTGAGTGAATACGTGATTTGTCTTCAAGAACCATCGAGACAAAAAAAGAGACTATTCTCACCTGTTGATGTAGTGATAGATGTTGCAGTTTTTTCAATACCTGATAACCCTGTATTCATCTTGTGCTTATTTTTCTGCACTTGTACTATTGTCGGCAATCCTGAAATTTCTATGGCTAACTTCACTTTTAGCAGAGGAGAATGCTTTGTCTAGGGTAGCCGTATGATCTGAGCGCTGGTGGCGGGATGCTGACCAGAGGCCAGCAAGTTTATTGTTCATAACAATCCATATCTATAGTGAGATGACTACTCATATACCTAGAGCCTCTGAAGAGTTCTGCTAGATACGTACGACACTGATCCCTCTCCTTGGTCAAGGGTACTGCTTTTGGAAGCCCGCATTGTCCCTCTGGCGTCCTTATGAACCCCATCGGCCGCTGCCCACAAAACATCCACTCAAGTTTCGGGAAGATGCCGGCGTACTGCTCAGCTTGATCAAGCATACGGTTTCGATGCGTCCTATCCCATCTCGTCATGTATTCCACCGGTCTCTCAATTTCTTCCCCATCAAGCTCTGGTCTAGCGTTTGCTTCCTCCACGGACTGGGGTGGCATGGGACAGAGGTAGTAGAATCCGGATGGGAGGGTACCATCAATGGAAGGATATGTGTCGTGGGACAATGCCAGCTTGGTAAGTCTCTGGAGCCGGCTGAGGTGATGACGGAGCTTGTCATGATCTACATCCCAGTAATATTGCCATTCGCAGGGTCTTCCAGCACTGAGACTCAGTTGTTCTAGAGAAACAAGTCGCGCGATCATTCGGAGTGACTTGTCGGGGATTTGAGTTGTCCCCCACGCTAGGTGTAATGATTTGAGATTGCCAAAATCAAGGCCGATGAGTGTGGGGAGAATGATATCATTCAGATACTGCGCCCCTCCCAGGTTCTCCTGGAGATAGAGTTTGCGCAATCCCGTGTGCTCCGAGATGAACTTTGAGATGCGCCGACAGGCTGACGCTTTTTGTGGCGGATGAGAAACAGTAAAGACCTCGAGATCTCGTAAAGGCTCGCAATTAGAGGTCGAGGGATTAACTAGTATCTTTTCGTCCAACTCAAGAGACTTGAGAGGCGCCGCGAGAAAAGACGAAATAGCAACGTTATCGAGCTCGACTGATTGGAGCCTCAGGTATTTCAGGCGAGGAAATGCCACGGCCGTCTCTCCGATTGAGACGAGGACGCCATCATCTATGGTGTCTCCCGAAGAAGTCCAGGTCAGAGACTCAAGGGTAGGCGAACAGAGATGAAACAAGGTTGAGAAGAATCTCGTCATCGGATGCGTTCCCCCTTGTGCCAAACTAACGTCGAGCTTGAGCGACCTCAGCGGCCAAGTCGAGGGCGTCAAAGGTGGCGTCAGTGACCACGCGTCATCAATCGCCGGCCCGTCCAACTCAATGTATCGCGCCGAGCAGCGCGTTATCTTTTCTAAAAAGTTCTTATCCAGAGAAAACTGATCTTTCCAGATGAGTGTTTCAAGGTTGGGCAATGATAAGATAGCCTCGACTGCAGCAGCTCGCGCCGCGACATACTCCTCGCACGCCTCATCATAGAGAACCTGTGCTTGTTCGTCGGTGACTGAATCAACCTCTTCGTGGTAGAATGCCTCATAAAGCTCTCGATGAGTGTCTGCGACATGGTGCGGATGCGAAGCAAATATAACTTTGCGAATACAAGGGCTAACCATGGCTCTGATCTTCTTATCCTCAACAAGATTGGAGGCAAGTTCCTTTGTTTCGAGGCTGTAATCGAAAGTTACTTGTGCGAAATAAGAGCAGTAAGCAAGTTGTAGACAGTCACTGTTGACCTCTGCAAGCGATTCCAGCGATGTCGTGTCGTCTAGCGAGTCAACGATCTCGGCAAGGATCTCGGCGGGTAGCTGGAGAAGCTTGCAGCTGGATGCTCTGGGTCGACCTTGCGTGACCATGTCGAGGAGAAGGGATCGCGGGCGGCTGTTTTGTCTGCCAAAGTTATCGGCGTCGGGTCGGATAGGCTTGCCTTTCATCAGAGTCCTGAAGTCGCGGCTGAGGTCGAACTCCATGGTAACTGATGCTGGAGATGAGGTGGTGTAGGGTTGGTCAGCGTGGAACAAGTTGGTCTGGGGGAATCTGCTTCCTATATAGGAAATATTTACTTGCGCATTGAGGACACTTAGCCACTTGGATGTCTATCAAGGTGTACAGCTGCATTTGTATGATGTGTTGACTCTGTATTAAGTTTGTTGTGTTTCTGGGCGTAGAGTATGACGCCTTGTGTTGTGTTGCGTTGGGGAGGGGAAAGTAAACTCTCTTTGTAGTACTCGATCTCTAGATATAGCATGACTTCTCTTTGCGTACATTCACCCACGACAGGATGTAGATGAACTTGAAAAGCGCTGCAAGTTGCTGATCATCAGTGTAGAAAGCGTCATCATTGACAATAGTTCCCCGGGTAAGAAGACAAGACGTTAGAAAATAAATCGTCTAATATCTATATCTTATATCCTGGTCTCTTTCATTATTCAGAATAAAGATTTCTCTGGTCTCTTACCTCGCCTTAACTCCTATTTCCTCGGATAAGATGGTCCGGCTTATTAGTTATGTCTGCTGACAGCCAAGCCGGCTCCTTGGCCGTTAAGTGGATTTATCTCAGCTTGGCACCAATTGGATGAACCAGAGTCAGGCTGATTGCCCACAGAGCAGGCTAAGCGAGATGAACCGTACCACATTGGCGCATCAGAGACTGGCCAACTGATGGATAAAACTCGCATTGTTCCTGCATCCATCGCAAGATCGCTATAAATTGTACATACAAATATGAGCAAAAATGTTGGGCTTTAATCGAATAGTGCAGCTGCAGACAATCCTGTTCTGTCTGCTGACTCTAGGCCTTGCGAAAGATGACGAAAACTATGACAACTCGACTAATTATCGGCCTCGCAACGTTACAGGTCTCGGCAACTTCTATCAATGGGTTGGATCGTGAGTCTCGCAGCGGTGAAGTAGCATGGCGGTTTGACTAACTTATTCACTGGATAGTTACTATAACGCGACAGCAGAAGTCGAGTTGAAACCCATCTTTGGAGACGTCTGGAACGAGACGATATTCGGCCCTAACTACACGGATAATCTGTGTCCTGAACTGAAGAACTCGACCCAAACTGTCAAATACGACGCCATTCTCAGTATCCTTGAGAAAGGCAAATGGAACGCTGGAATTAACTCTGTTATTTTCTGGCTGACGCTCATCCCTAAGTCCTCAGCAGGGTTTAACGTATCTTCTCTTGGAGCTGATTTTACGTACTCATCTCAACCTGGGGGACTTCAATTTCCCCTATATTCTGTCCAGTTAGTTAAATCCATTCAAACCTCCTCAAAATCAAACTTGCTAACGACGATCCAGTCCAAGCCCGGATGGATATTGGCGGCCCCAAGAGGGAAAAGGCCCTGACATCTTCAACTTCACCACCACCCAGACTAATTCCGGAGCTTACAACATCAGCGCGCTACTTCAACGCAACCAACCTGAATCGTACTCATCAAGTCTAAACCTCACCATGCCAGTGTGCAACACCACCGAGCTAAGCGGTGATTACAGGATTGATATAGAGGAGTTCCGATCTTGGGAAGAAGAGGACTGGGATGACTTTCGATGGCCCGACATCAATTTCATGTTCGACGACAAGACAGCGAACTTGACAATGGATGCTGTCTTTTCTGCCAGGCCATATGTGTGGCCTAACGCGACTGAGTCGTCGGCGCCTGCAACAGGGAGCCCTGGTGCGCATGGCTTTATACAGATTCGCGTCTCTGGGGTTATTGATGCATATCATTCGGATTCGCTCAGTCTTGAGGATGAGACTCCTGTTTGGCTGCGCACAGTGGGTTTTGGGAATGGTTCGTCGAATATTGGGTATGGGCAACACAGTGGAGCTATCAAGCTGTTGTCTGAGCTCACTATCTCTATCATGGCTGTTGCTGTAGGTATCGTGGTGCTATTATAGAAGAGGTTCAGCGATAGATGTATTCAGTGAATCTTGAGTTCTATCTCTACTGCCTAAAGCTCCAGCTTCTTCACGTTGGGCTATGCCACGCCACCTGGTAGCTGTTGACTTGAGTCGACCAAGGCTTCATCTGTGTAGATAAAGTTCGTGAATAACTCCTCATCAAGATCTGTTTGAAGAACGACATGTCAGTTGTGATTCATACCATGATTAGGAGGGTCTTACCAAAGTCAAACGGTGGAGAGTTACCATCTCCAGTCCCGGCGGATGAGAACAGAGGAGGTTGAAGGATTGCAGTGGTCGACTGATTAAGCTGAGAATTCTCCGGTTCTCCAGTTCCGTCTTTGAGCAGTGAGGAGGGTGTTGGAAGCGCTTGTGAATGCTTGGACATCAGCCGAGCAACTGGTTCGCAGAAAGCACCGGGGCACTCTTCTTGCAGTCGTTTTTGGACTGAATTTGGAACCTTAACGTTGTTCTCTTCAAGCCGCTCCAGCAATGTCTCGATAATATTCTCCAAGCTACCAATTCTTTTCTTCTGTTTCTCCTCCAGTTGTGCATTACTCTGGATCTCTTCATTAGCTTCCTTCAACTCGGCTTCTAAGGAAATACTTTTCTTGTCCCTCTCCTCTATATCTCGCATCAGAGCATCACATATATCAGCACCTCTAGCTCGGGACTGCTGTTTACATTGTCGTCGTGATGTGTTGTGCTCAAATCCGACACCAGTGTAGAAGCTGGGCTCGGGCAAGTTCTTTCCTGGGTTGACGAGAGCCCAAATAAAAGACCATCTAGTTTCTGTAGGGAGTGATTGCCATGTCGGACAGTTTTCAGTACGAGGATGATGCGGAATGTCATCATTGGTAATGCCAAAACAAGCGGTACCAATGCACCGAGGCTCGCATGTTACTGACTTATGTCGCTTCCGCACATTTTCTGGTTTTCTCTCGTCCTCGGGGACATCGAATTTCGTGCAGCAGTCTTTACATATGACTGTACGGTGCCTAACTTCAAGAGATCTTAGAAGCTCTGATATTGTTGCATTAGTACCCTGGCACTTTTGCGGTTGATTCACAGGACAAGGCATCTGTAGGCGACTTTGAAACGACGCCACTGCCTCTGATCTGGATGGGTTCTTTTCTTGCCGTGACTCCTTCCGTGAAGGTTCATCTTCATCCCCGTCACCCTCCTGGGACAACCCAGATACTGTGGGGTGAGAACGCTTGGAACCTCTCTCAAAGCTACCAACACTAGTAGTCGTTGAGCTCTTTGGGGGGTTGTCGGTTCCAGACCCATCGGTAAGAGGCGTCGATGAGTTTGCGCTTTGCACAGGGCTTTCAACTGCAGACCCGAGTTCATCGGAGCTGGACTCAGAATCATGATTGAACACAGCTTGGAATAGTTCCATTATCAGAGCTCTTGATTTCATCAAGCTCTCTCCTGGTACAAAGCCTCGAGGTGTAGTCTTAAGGCTGCTGGAGCCAGAACTTGGACTGTGAGTTGAAAGCGATGGAGACGGTGCTGAACCTGCCTCCTTGATAGAGGCTATCCACTCTGTCATACCGTTACTTTTGCCGACGACTTTCAAGTCACCAGCGGACAATTCATCCTTACTCTGTACTTGCTTGGTACGGGGATGTGAAATATCTGTTTTCGGGGAAGAAGAGCACGCCTTAACGTAGCCGAATATATCAGGAGTCTCCAGCCTCGTAACTATTTGGTCTTTTGAGATGGCGGGTGAAGGGTGACCAGGCGTATCTTCACTAGCGCAGACAAAGATACCCCTTGCCGCTGGTGTGTCCGATATTGTTTTGGGAACATTACAACTATCAGGTTGCATGGTCGCCAGCCGAGCATAGCGACTTGAGTCACATTTTTGAGTTTCTACCACAAGGCCAATGCAGTCAGCTGGTATACTCATGACAGGACGTATGTTTGTGTCTTCATGTAAAGGGAATGGTTTGTGGCATCTACTGGGTTGCGGGTTGGGGGTGAAAGGCGCTGCTGTCACCATTGCACCATCGCTTTCAGGGATGGCATTGGATGGACGCCTTTGTCGTTGTTTCATCCTGATATCTGATCTTTCAGAGGGATATGAGGTTACATAAGATCCGTCATCCGGGTCGGGCGAAAAAGTTGAGGTGGATGATAATGAATTGTATGCACTATCGTTCTCGGAGAGCGGGAGTGATCTCGTGGTTTCACAACTCATAGACCACTCGTTTGAAGGGGTCGGGTATGACAATGGATATGAGAATGGACTGGGCAAATTGGGCCACAAAGACAAGATTACATTATGCAACTCGTGTTTGACTTCTGATTTAGCAGGCTGGAAGCTTCGGTATGAATCATCGTCCGGGACGGATGATGGTTTCCCATATCCACTATCGCCATCTGGGAGCGGCAGTGACATTGTGGTATCACAACTCACATACAACTCTGGTAGAGAGGTTGCAATCGAAATGAAGGGCGATTCGCTTGGCTGCTGCTCTTTTCAGACTGTAGGAGGAAGTGGGGAGTTTCTATAAATTATAGTGAGTTAGGAACGCTAACTTTTTGTGTTGATTGATTGTTGAATAAAATGAAGCTTTAAGGGTCATGTTACTCATACCAGATAGGCTTCTTTCTGACAAGCATCAATTAACAAGGCCACTAGAATTGCAATTTGCACGTCGCTAAACTTTATAAGATATTCTGAGGTTTTTCATACCTGATGGTTTAAAGATACCGTAGGTCCTGTTTTAAGTAGAATGAAAGTTAGGAAAGGATTTAGGCCCTGATCCAATCGATACGTACGGCGCCTTCGATCCGGCGCACATATACTTTGCCACTTGCATAACTGAGCTGTTATACCGGCTTATGCATAACCCGCTATACTAGCCCTAGTTGGTCTTAGGGGCTTAATTGATGAGGAAGGCGGTTAACAGAGGAGGGGTTAAGCAGTATAACTGTCAGGAATCATTTAAAGTTAGCAATACTATTATAGCCTTATATAACCAAGAACTTATAATAATGCCTACTTTATTATAGCAATCTATCCCCCCCCTAGCCTAGCCTAAAGAAGAGATCTTAACTGCAAGTAAAAGTAAAGCTAAAGAAGAGATTAAGGTGCTAGCAAGTTAGCTTACTCTAAGTCAGTCTCTTCCTATTTAGCATCTATAAGCATAATAAAATGCATTTAAAAAGAAGATATAAAGAGCTCCTTAAAAGGATATATAGAAATACAGCTTAAAGGCATAGTAGACTAAAGCTAAGATATAGTATCTCCTTAAAAGCTATAATATAAAGAAGGTTAGCAGAAAGCTAAAGAATAAGAAGACCTAGCTAATAAAGGTTATTTATACTAATATTAGCTATAAACTTACTAAGTAATTTACTTTATATATTTTTAACTAGGTAAAGGTTAATTATAAGCTTAGTAAACTGCTAAGGAATTAGAAGGTATTTCTTATAATAATAAGAGAGATAAGCAGTATAGGCTATAACTATAAGCTAGGTATTATTACTACTACTAATAAGAATTAGAATTAGTAGTTAAAGAAGCATAGAGTTAAGGCTAGTGCTATTAAGTGCAATAGATTGCAGAACCTAGATTTATATTAGTAGGCCTTTAATAGTATACAGGAAGTTAGACTTACAGCTCTTAAGGTTACTAATATTACAGGCTTATTAACCCTCTGCAATAATATAGAAGAGTCTTAAATAGACTCTTAAATAGATAAAGACCTAGAGTTAAACAGTTAGCTATCTGCTTATAAAGCTACACAGCAAGATGCATATACTCTGCCATCACCTTTACCCTTCCATAAAGTCATAGCAACTCCTCTTCTATCATCATCTCAGACTTCTCAGTTAACTTCCTTACCATCAGGTTATCCCTTATTGCAGGTAACTAGCAACTCTAGAGACTCTCAGTTACCATTGCAGGTACAGAGACCTCACTAACCTATAGATCTACAGGCAGGGTCAATAAAGAAGGCAATCTCTAAGTTAGTAATAAGTCAAGAGAGAAGTCAGAGACCTATTAGTATAGATAATATATAGTTAGCAGTGCAGAATATATAGAGAAGGTTTCTAGAGAGAGTAAATAAAAGAGAAATAAAAACCTTCTTTAACTAGCTACTTAGAGATAGTATATATATAGTCTTTTATAATACTCTTAATAAGAGGATAAAGAAGTAACTTTTTTATATAAAGTCTAGATATCTAGTGCTTAGAAGTTAGCAGGAAGATCTAGAAATAATATAGGATATAGAGTTTAACCTATAAAATAAGATATATAAGTTTATTTTCCCCTAAAGGCATTTATGCTATTAGAAATGCAGGATATTAATCTTATAGTAAGGTTAAAGATATAAAGCTTTTAGTATAGCTGTTAAATTTAGTAGAGGGGTTAAAATTATGCTCCAAAAGTCTCTGGACACCCCACCCTGTAGCAACTCAATCCATTCAACAGAGATAACTTCACTTATTTACAATTATTCCAAATTAAATCCAGCAAATATAAAAAGTATACCATTTTGAAGCTCTGATTTTTCTTATTAATATTTTGTATACCATCTCTAGGCGCGAATGCAGGCATTAAGTTGTCAGGGAAGTGAATTAATTAGGCAGTTAATCTGTACTGGTGTTATTGCTTCTTATGCTAACTTAATACATTTTATTAACTTTGCTCTATTAACTTTATTATTTTTTAAGAGATCTAATTAAAGAAATATCTTTTTAATGTTTAACTTTAATTGTTTCTAAATGTGCTTAATTGGGTTTAAATCAGGGCTATAAGCAGGCCAGTCAATCCAGGAAATTCTGTTTTCTAACAGCCAGTTCGTTGTAGACTCTGAGGTGTGAATACGGGCGTTATCTTGCTGAAATTGATGAAAACCTTCATAAATAGGAAGAAGACCTTCTTCTAAAGCCTATTAATAATTCTAAGAAGTATATCCTTTTCTTCTTGCAGTCTAATCGCGGATTATGATTACAAGGTCAGATTTCCCGCCTCTCTAGATCGCTCCCTAAACCATAATAGATAATTGTAACTTTCTATAAACTGTTACATTAACTAATTCTTTTATAAACTTCTTATAAGGTTTATAGAAAATCTAACCTTATTTATAATTAGGTTATAATTAAACTAATAATTTATTACTAAAAATAGTCTAAAGGTATTATTAGTTAAGTAAAAGATTCCTAAGTGCTATCTATCTGTAAACTTTAAATTAATATACCTTTAATAATTCTTTAATATCTTTCCTTTAAGCTTAATACTAAGAAAGCTGCTAAGCTGCAGTTTCTTTAAATAGTAGTATTCTCTGCATAGCCCTCTATTTATAACTATAATAAAGGCATATAACTTAGTATATTATTATTTATAAGATATTACTACCTAGAAAGTTAACTAGCTTTTTATATATTATCTGCTAGTTGCATTTTAATAAAACTAATATATACTAAATCTGCTAAAATGTAAGTTTTTAGGGATATCTAGATCTTAGTTTATTTTCTAGAGTTTATAGAGTTTTCTAGCATTAAATAATATTTGCAATTATTTATAGTAAACATCTTGCCTCTTTTACAATAGCCTAGTAAGACTTCCTGCCCTCTATAGCCTGCATAATAAGAGCCTTAACTATATCTGTAAATTTATAGTTTCTTTAGCGCTTTATGCATAAGATAGATAAAATTCTATCTATTTCTAATAAGAATTGTTAAAGTTTTAGCTGTATTTGCAATTGAGGGTCAGTCTGATTTTATCTAGTGGGTTGTCTGTTGGCGGGGCAGCGTCTAGAGACTTTTGGAGCATAATTTTAGAAATCCCCTGCAGCTAGGTTATACAGCTTCAGCTGATTGACCCACTGGCCTGTAAGACTAGTCAGAAGCTGCATTTTTGAATGATATGCTATAAAATTGCATAGATAGCTTTAAATTTATTAAAAATTAAAATATAAGTTAATTACACCTAAATTATAATATATAAAAAATATAAATTTATTTAGCCCTCTATAGATAATTTAATTTAATTAGGAAGTAAAGTACTAATTAAGCTAATTCCCCTACTAATATAACTAATTTAGCAGCTGCTAGCTAGTATGCTTACCTCTCTATACTTATGCCTCTGAATTAAGGTTATTATGAAACTGACTGCATATTAACCTAAAAGAGGTCTATTAGAGATTACATAGGGGGATTTGTTAATTATAAGGCGCTTTTAATGATTTATATATTTTTAGATAGCCCTAAAGCTACTTATAATGCTCTAGAAATTTAAAGTAAAACTAATATTAATTAAAGACTTAACACTATAGTAATAAAATCCCTCCCTAAAGGGGCTCATTTTAAGAGGTTTAACCTTAACCTATCTATTATGCAGGCTAGGAAAAACATAATTTAGCTATTAAAAGGTAAGGTTTTTCATAATTATTATAGCTTCTTCCTAGCAGCTTCATTTTTTACCTACCAACTTCCCTTAACATTACCTTTTAAGACAGAAAGGTCTCACTACAATCCACTCCTCTTTACTAAGCTACTCCTTATATTCTCATTAAAGAATAGCTTTATTATATCTATTTATTTCTTTAATATATACTAAATGCTCTTCCTACTAATTTATTATAATCTAATCTCTTAAAACCTTAGAGTTACTAGGGAGATTATCTTATACCTAAGCTATTATTAACTATAAGTATTCCTCCTATAACTTCTTTAATGCTAGCTTCTCTTCTAATAACTTCAGGAAATTCTACAGGCCTATACAGGCATATATAATTAGGATCTATTTATATATATTGTATTTAGGCAGTAAAGATTATATTATCTAAAATTTCCTCTTAACTTAACTAAAGGTTAGCTTAATGATAATTTATAGTTATAAGTAATGCAGGTTATATAGTTCTTCCTTATTCTAAGGTCCTTCTAGTAATACCTTCTAGTTATTTAGATAATATTTAATGCTAATATAGAGGACTAGAAGTCCTATATAGGCACTAAAGCTGGCATCCCTAATAAGGAATCTATCTGCATACAATTTCAGGCTTTTTAACTAAACATGCTATAACAACAAGGCATCATTTATAGATCCCTTATAGCTAGCAAGGATATACAAGAAAGTCCTATTAAGGCAGATAGCATAGAGGATATTTTAAGTTATTAGGGACTTTCTATTATACTACTTCCTCTAACCTTCTTTAAAGACCTAAGCTGCTATATAAGTACTATTTATAGTGCTAATATAGCTAAAGAAGTACTAATATTAAGGCTTAATTATAGGCTTATAGTATACCTCTATTAGCTCTAGTTAAATAATAAATATCCTATAGATATTAGTAAAAGCTTTAAGAGCTATTACTATTATCTAAGATATAGAGCTTTAAGAGATACTAAAGTAATATGCTGCTGCCTACTGTATATAGCCTTAACTGATAATATACAGGAAGATTATTAGCTTTAGATGTAAGCTTTACTAGTTAGATCCCTTTATACTTGTATTTACACTAATCTAGTTAGCTAATTAATAGAATTAATCCTTTATAACTTAAAGCTCCTCTATAAATCTCCTCTTATAGCCTATTAGCAGTTTCTAACTGAATTCCTCTGCTATAACTAACCTGCTAGAGTTAATAATATCTCTGCAATTAAAAACAGTAAGGAAATAAGGCCTTTTTCTATTCTCTTTAGATTTAATAGTCTTTATAGCTATCCCTATAATAAGTAGGTCTTCTTCCTTGCTATATCTATTATCTAAGCTAATAGTATTATCATTATTGCTGCCATTAGAGGCATAATTAGGCATTTTAAGATCATTATAGCCAGGGGTAAGCCTTGTAGCCTTATACAGATTGAGCAAAACTATACATTTATTTTCAATAAGTAGCAAAATAAGCAGATAGTAAAAAAGCAGCTAAAAAGTTACTATTTTAGTTCTATTTCTTATTAACCTTTTCCTATTAAGTTTACAGCAAAACAGGTATATTGCATAAATGCAGTCTAGATCAAAAATCCCTTAAATATACAATTTAACACTAAAATCATCTAATTTAGGAATAGCCTCCTGTTCAAATTTCACAGACTGTATCGAGTGGCGCCGTATGTATCGATTGGATCAGGGCCTTAGTTTAGTAAAGGGCGGGTAAGCGCTAAATAATATACAGAAGGCCTGTAACTCTACTTATTTAACAGTGCGTACAGTTATCTATTGATAAAAGAAATGCATGCATGCATTATTAAGCCAATCAGAACTATAGCATTGCTGACTTATCAGCTCATTGAGCTAGCTTTACCGTATTAAGAATCTCTTTGCACAGTGACTCTACCTGACCTTGTGACATGCTCAACCCCCAAATACGTATTAATTTGCAAGAGCAAAACAATTTGTTTGGCCCCCAAATCAAAACCGGGGCAAATCAATAGCCCAAGAAACATCTCGCTATTTCCTCAAGTGAGGTCTGATGGTTCCAAATTGCTTACCATTGAGCAATTTATTAGACAACAATTTCTGTTTTACTGCTCAGTTGTGAATAACAAATTAGTTATATGGGAAGCTTTTGTTGAATTAGACGGGCGGATAATGACAAAATGCTCGCAATTTGCTGCCATATGAAGGACAAGTCTTTGGTCTTGTAGCTGCCAAATGTCCGCAGATAAAAAGGCCAGGATGCAGGCTACATAGGGGAGTCCATATATCAGCGATTGGCGTTGCAGACATGGCTGTTAACGAAAACATCTCAAACGGAAGACGACTGATACCTCAGCTTCACAATACTGAATACATGATTGAATCCGCCCAACATCTCCATCCGGTGCCAGGTCCAGAAATCTGGATTGGGTACATCAAACGAAGGCGCAATTTTCTTGACACTACAGCCCAAATGCCAGATACCGAACAACAGATAAAAGCGCTGCAAGAGTATCACAGAAAGAAATTCACTCTCTTAGAACGATTTACCCGAAAGTGGATTTCCTGTCAACAACCTATCGTGCTTATAGGAGAACTTTGCTGGGTGAGTAAATCTCATTGGGCTACTATCTTCAAAAGTTTAGAAGCGTGCTAACAAGTAACGCCAGGATCATTCGAATGACTTGGAAGGGCAATCCTTCCCACGAGAAGTGCAATTCGAGAGACTCCAAAAGTCTCAGATGCTTACTATGGGCTTCATGCGTCCGCAGTCTCTTCGTCAGAACAGGAGGTTTTTCCATCAGCGCAGCTGCTTCAATGTTTTCTCGTTGACAGGCTTAGCTGTGAGGAAGGTCCTTTGCGTTGGTTATGAAGTGAAAAAGGCATATTTGATAGGGCCATTGATGGTCTCCTTATTTCTGTCCTTTTTCACAGCGGTTGTTGCAGCTGTGGCGACGCAGAGTATATCCGAAGGTTTTGCAATCGGTGGTACTGTCGAGGCTACCCTTGCTTTGGTGTGGTCATTTATCATGTGGTATCTTAAATAGGTAGTCTAGTTATCGTTTCTTGTCTCTTAGAGCAAAGTTTGCTTCCTTCTGTATTGACGCTAAGACTAACAATCTTGTCCTGGAGAGCGTTTGGAACCATGACGTCTTATTTGTAGTTGAGAGTTATGACTGAGAACCTGTATCAGCACAGAAAACTGGTGTAAGCTTTCGAATTTACCTCGCGAAACCTTTAAATAATACCGCGTTCTAGAAGTCAACGGCGGAGGATAACGAATACCAAAAGTTCTGCTTCGGGCTGTGAGAAGTTAAATAAGCTTGTGCAGTTTCAAGCAGTTTCATGCAGCTTTGTGATGCTGGACAGTCTTGGTCATAAATTCCCTCCAAAAAGTGCTGCCTAATGGACTCGCGGCCACTTGCTTCGTCTTCTTTTGTTCATCTTGACTTTCCAGTATGCCTTTCTCGTAATACAATAACCTCCCTTTTGTCATCAGAGTTGTGTCAAGTTGCTGAACTGAGCATCATTCTCACCCTTGAACATAGACATGGCCTCCAACGTGCAGCTTGTGTCTGATGCAGAACCCATAGTAGAGCCGCCAATACGAAAACTGGAGACCCTGAATGAGCTGCAGCACATTGTTTATCAGAACTTGGCGCAGCATACACAACCTGACACAGTGTCATGTTGGCAGGCTATGGTTGGTATCTCTGACCGCACGCCATGCATCATGAGTCTGTGTGTCTATGCTCCTTCTTTTCGTTCTACCTCATCCAATAACTATACTGATCACTACAGCATTGAAAGAGCTTTAATTGCTATAGATGCAGGTGACCCTGTGAAAATTACAGAGTGGAGTTCCAATTTTGAACTCGAAACTTTCCATAAATCAGTTTCTAAGGTGCAGTTAATTGTTTCTTCCTATCATGACTCACGTGCTGATTTGAGTCCCAGGGTGTCTATGACCGAGAGATGGACCAGAAAATACAAGAGTTCTTCAACCAACGAAAGGGAAACGAGCCAACAATCGAATTGCTCAGGGAAAGATATGGCTTATCACTTCTATCTGTGCTACCACGGCCGAAAGTGCCAGGGGATGTCAAGGAGCTTTTGGCACGTCGTAAGCCAGTCTAAAACCGGCGCTGGATTCCCTCTTTCTATACGTTGTATGAGTATCAGATCATCATGCCTCTGAAACGGACAAACAAACTGTATTTCTGATTGTTGCTCACCCTGTCCCCTCTGCTCTTAAACCACATGGCATATTCTACTTGGTCCCAAAATCTCTGTCTTTCGTGGTGAACTTTTAACGACGAAGAACTACTATTTGCAACCTAACCACTAAGACGGACCTTATCGCTGCCATTTCTTGCACGGTGCCGTAGCCCTACTACCACCTGCCTCACATGTCTCTTAGGCAGCTGATCGTAGCTTGAAGTCGAAAGAGACAGAGCCTATAACAACACCCATAGTGTTCCTTCTCTTGAAGTGGTGCCACTTTTCCAAAGCTTGCCTTGTGTCTGAACTCCCAATGTTGAGTTGTTCCAGTACTTCAACCACTACGGCATACAAGATATCAAAGTTTCCATCGTCAACCTTGACAGAGATTCCCAACGACCCACGTGCCCCCAAACTTCTCGTCTGCTCAGACTCACGTATCCCAACTCCATAGCATCCATCGGCACCTACTTTACCAATCAACTGTCCCTTGTACACCTGCATCAAGTCCGTGCAGAAATGCCCTTCTCCTGCCACGAATTCCGGATAGCTAGACATCGCACTGAAGATCCGGGCGAGATTTATCGTACGCGGGGAAGCTGAACACTCTTGCTCGGCAGAATCTGCACCAGCGGCAAAAACAGCGTAGGTATGAGCCAAGTAGAAAAGGGGAAATGCAGGAGCGGGTAGATTACAGCCATCGGTGGCCCATTGAACAAGACTGGGCTCGGGGCAAAGCTCCTCAATGACCTTTTTGACCTTAACTTGTATTGGATGATCTGGACTGTGGTAATCTGTTATACTGGCACCTAGAGTGAGAGCGCCAGCCATCATGCCAGCGTGTTTGCCAGAGCAGTTATTGTAAATTCCTCCCGTGACGTCTAGCCCCCTCTGTGCCCAGTCTTGATTGACAGCAGGGTTCAGCGAAGCATGTCCACCGCAGCGGTAGTCGCTTTCTTCCGCTTTGGCCTTGACCAACATGCTTCTAGCACGTTCGACATGCCTTGCTTCGGCATTATGCGATGCACACATAAGGGCAAGGTCGATATCGTCGAAACCTGCTTCGTCGAAACCGCCCGTCTCGATGACGGCGAGAGCTTGTGCAGGCTTGGCTGCCGACCGGGCTAGAGTGACCCTTGCGGGGTTGCCGACAGCGTAAAGAATGTTGCCGTGAGAGTCCGTGACTGCGATATGGACGCGGTGGATGTTCTCAACGATGCCGTCTCTATCGGTGATAACGCAGTTGTTCTCAACGTACTTTGTTTGTGTCATTTTGCCAGCTGTTGGTACTGGATGAATAGCTTTGTGGTGAATCTTATACTGGAAATGAATGAGAAAGAGTGCCTGAAAACCATCGCAGTAAGGAAGTATTTGACGATTTATATAACTTTGTAAGTGATTTTGCAGCCGTTGTCGCGATCCCTGTCTTTTTCCATATCCATTGTCCGGATCCAAAAGTGATTTAAGTCTTAACTGTTGTGCTTCTATTGTCGCGGCTGTCACGTTAGTCTACAAGTAGTCACCATTGTGCCGCCGCTATCTCGGGACCACGAGATTGGTCAGTTTGTCCCCTGATCATTCTCCGTACCCACATTTAGCCTGACTTATCCATATTCCGTACCCACTCAATTCGTCCACTTCTACGGAAGACTATAGGGCTCAGTGGCTTAAAAGTCAGAAGTAAGAGATTTTCCTTACTAGACTTACCCTATATATGCATTATAAGCTAAAATATATATATAGATAACCTTTTATTACTCTATTAAATTTATTTATATAGTATAGTATTACTAAGTATAAGGTTAATGCCCTTTACTTATAGCATATTTAAGTATACTTAGGTAATTATAAGGCTTTATTTTAATCTATATAAACTTATTATTCTATTATATATATTATCTTTCTTTATAAAGTATATTAAATATTACTTAAAAAGTAGTAAATACTATAGTAATATTTATATAAGGCTAAATAATATTATAAATGCTATTTTCTACTTATCTTATAGCTAGTTACTTACTATTAGTAAGGTTATTAATCTTACTAATAGCTTATAAGTTACTCTAGCAGTCTTTATATAAAGCACTTTAATAATAATATTAACTAAATGATTTTAACTAATCCCTTTAATATATAATAATACCTATAATATAGCTATTAAAAGCTAATAAAGAAGCATTATATTAATAGCCTATAGTAGCCTAACTATAATTAAAATATATACTAAGTTTTATATTATATTTAGGGTTAAGAATATAGTTACTAGTATAGCTATTATAAAATATAATAGGCCTTCTACTAGGTCCTTTAGCTATAAGAGCAAGATTAAGGTTATATTAACTGCTTTATACTTATTATATGCTATTATAGTTATATTTCTTATATTAAGCTTCTAGGTATTACTAGCTATAATAAAGTAAAAGCTTATTTTTAAGTTTAATACTACTATAAGCTTATATAAGCTTAAATACTTTAATAATATTATATATAATATAATATAATTAAAAGACTTCTTTAATAAGGTAAATATTTTACTCCTTTTAAGAGCTAAGATTCCTATTAACTTTTTATTCTTCTATTTTAATAAATAGGATAATTTAAAAGAGGATACTACTATTTGCCCTCCTAAGAGATACATTAAGTAAGTAGAATTAATAGAAGTAAAAGGAAGTACTTCTAAATATATAACTAAGCTAAAGCAGGAGAATGGAATAAAGAAGAAAAAGGAGATAAAGAAGGAGGTAATATAGCCTATTAAGAAGGAAAAGGGTATAAAAGATAAAATTAAAGTTAAAATACCTTAAGAGTTAGTTATAAAAGAAAAGGAAAATAAAAGTAATATAAAGAGCTTTACTTTAGCTGCATTTAAAGCATTTTTAAATAGTATAGAAGAAATAAATTATATAAAAGAGGTAGAAAAGGAGGCTATAAAAATTAATACTTACCTTAAGCAAAATATAGCATTACTATAAAGGTTTAAGTAATAATATATATATAAAATGCTTTCTTTTATATTATATAAGGCTATATAAAGTTAATCTTATTAGTATTAACTGCTTCTTAGTTTAAGGTTATAATATTAATATTATAAGTAGCTAAATAATCTTATATATAATTAATCCCTCCTATAAGTATTAAAAGGAGTCTAATAGCTAGTTAATGCCTATTAAGCATATACTCTTCTAATTAGCTTTATAGAAATAAGTATATAGAGTATTTTAGGCTTTTAGGGCTTTTAGTAGGAAAGACTTCCCCCTTAAGAATCTTATTATATACTTTAATTATATCTTTAGGTAAATATACATTAATATTAATCTAATTGTTATTATAAAGCTTTATAATTATCTATAGTTAATTAGAAGAGATAGAAAAAGTAAAGTCTTTTACTTTTTAAGCCTCTAGTTAATAATATAAAACCTAAGGCTAATTAGAAATAACATATAGCCTAGTAGGTTATTTATATATATAGTGTAAATTCTAAAGCATTATAAACTTAAAGAGCTTTATATATATTATTAGTATATAGAGATATAGAATTGCAACTTGATCTAGAATAGAATCTAGTAAAAAGTTACCTTTAGCAGTAATTCTAGTAAAAAATGCCTATTTATAGTTAGTATATATAAGTATATAAAGCTATATAGGGCTATATATATGCTAGTAACCTGCTTAATTATCATTTAGTTAATACTACTAGCTCTTAATCCTTTTATTTTATATACTTTTACTATATATCTAGTAATTATTAAATTAAATAAATTAGTCTATATTACCTCCTATAGTATTATATAATTATAAAAGGTAATAATATATATTAGCTATAAGGAAGGTTTTATTACTACAATTAGATTAGACTATAAGAGGCATATAACCTTAGCCTTTAATAATATAAAGATATTACTTAAGTATACTGCATAATATATTAGCTAATACACCTATATAGAGCTATATAATATACTATAAGTAAGTATTAATAGAAGTATATATACCTATACCCTAGGCCTTTAGCTTATTATAAGCATTAATTAACTATATAAAGTTAAGGCCTAGGGCTATCTATCCTATTTAGTAACATTATATTATATTCTATTAATTAGAGATATTTATAAGTAAAAAGCTTTAAAAGGCTTTATATATAGTGTTTCTACTAAGAGATAGTTCTTACTAGCAGATATAAGTATAGAGATAGGTTTAACTAAATATTTGGAGCTTAGTGCTTAGTAGGGTATTATTCTTAAAGAATTTATACAATTTAGTTAACTATACTGCTTTTTGCTTAGAAGTAGAACATTAATATATATTAAGGTCTTATTATATCCTTTTTAAGCCTATAAGTGTAACTATAAAGCCCTCCTTCTATAGTTAGCATAGAATATTCTTATCTTTAAGAATATTATAAAAAAAGAGCTCTTTAATATAGCTTTATAGGGCTTTAGTATCTTCTATATAGGCTTATTTAGTAATTAATATTAATTAATCTTCTTACTACATTTTAAAGTATTAATTTAATATTATATAAAATATAAATATATTAAATTCTACTAATATGCGCTTTATAAGCTTATTTGCAGTATATTACTTAATATCTCTTTATTATTTAATTTAAGAGTAAAATAGCATTAAGTTTTTTAAGGGGTAACTAAATATACTTATTATAAGGGCTTATAGTATTTTATATAAAAAAGAAAGAGTACTAAATAAAAAAGCTTATATAGCATTTTAAGATTATATATACTAATAGAAGGTTATATAACCTTAATAACCTTACTAATTATAGCATTTTATTAAAAGATAAGATAAAGCAATTAAAAAACTTTTTACCCTAAACTATATATACTATACTGCTTTATAGTGCCTAGTATGCTAATAAAAACCTTTTCTCTAGGTATATTATAGTATTCTATAATACTTAATATATTACTATAAACTCTATTATATACTTAAAATGCTTATTATAGTATTATTAATTATTAAATTATATTTTTAAAAATAATAAAGATAAAGATTAAGCTACTATAGTTATATTAATATTAATATTATTTTAAAGTAGCTTATAAGGTATATAATTACCTTAGTTCTTGCTTTTCTTAGCCTTCTTCTTTTTACCCTTTATAGAGTTAGTAGCTCTCTTAAAGAATTTAAAAAGCAACTAGTAGGTAGTATAATTAAGTAAATTAAAAAGCTTTATAGTAGCCTTTATAGTACTATTTAGCTCTAATTTACTATTATTATTATTACTATTATATTTATACTTAAAAGCTATTTAAGAGTTAATATAAAAGTAAATAAGTCTATATATAGTACTATATATAAGAAAGAGAGCATTAAGGCTTTAAATAGTTTTAATTACAGTTAGTATACTTAGTAAGCTTAAAAAGGTAAATATAATATTTAGTAAAGGCTTTATTCTCCTTTTTATACTTATTATAGACTTCTAATTTAAATTATAAGATACTATAGAGATAGTAAAGCATAATATTAGCATTTTAAGAAGAGAATATTATAGTATAGGGATTTATAGTTCTCTTTTTAAACTCTTATAGCTTAAGTTTATAGGGCTTAGTAGGTTTCTAAATAAGTTAGTATAATATAGTATAAAGCTTTATATAGTATATAACTTATATCTTAAATATTAAGGTAAATAGCCTTAATACTCTTATAGTTATACTTCTTTAAAGTATAATAGAAAACCTAAATAGTTAAATTAAGCTATATAGTAAGTTATTTAATAGTCTAGTTAAAATTACTAGTACCTTTATTATAGATTTTCTTAAAAAGATACTTAAAGTAGTTACTTAAATCCTTTTATAAAAGCTTCTTTTAAATTAAATAGTTTTTATCTTAATTATATACTATAATATAGCTAATATAATTAACTTTATTACTATTAAATTTATCTTTACTACTAGAGTTAAAGTTATCTTTCTTAGAGTCCTTTTTAGTAGCTTCTTTAGCTTCCTTCTTTACCTTTTTAGCTTCTTTAGCTACTAATCTAGCCTTTTTAGCTTCTTTAGCCTTCTTTCTTACTATTTTAGCCCTCTTCTTAGCTATATTATCTTTCTTCTCTTAGGCCTCCTTTATAGCTATAGCTTCCTCTTTAGCTTTATATAAGTCCTTAGCCTCTTTAGCTAATTATACTTCCTTCTTAAGCTTTATCTTATACTTCTTTAGCTTTAACTTTAGCTTAAGTAGTATAGTACTTAGATTAAATTATATATATATTTATATAAATAGAATTAGTTTAAAAGAGAGTATTAATACTATAAGAAAAATATTAGCAGTTAGCTATAAATTAAATATATTAAATATATATATAATAGGATAAAAGGTATATAAAAATAAAGCTCTTAATTATATAAAAATAATAGAAGCTATATAGCATTAATTAAAGGTATATATAAAGTAGAGGATAGGTTTATATAAAGTAAAAGTTACCTGTATAAGTACTATAGTATAGGTGCTAAATTAGGTAGAGTAAAGTGCTTATAAGGAAATAAAAATAGCATTATATAAAAGATTAAAAGTATATAATTTTAAAAATATATTTATTAGGTTATATAAGGCTATTTCAGGTATATGCAGGCAAGGGAAAGTAAGGAATTCTTACCTTGTAAGGCATATTGATTTTAGAGGAAGAAAATGAAGCTAAAGCTAAGATCGCGAGGAAATGTATATTATATTATTATATAACCCTGAAGGGCCTACTTTAGCTTATATAAGGGGCCTACAATAATTTAATTCAAAAATCGGATAGATACAAATGTAACCTAAGGCGCCCTACGGGGGGGGGGGTCAGCCTACTACGAAATGACTTTTGAGCCACTGAGCCCTATAGTCTTCCGTAACTTCCCCAGTAACTGTCAACATGCACCCTATACCCGCGAATACACAAAGCAAACATGACATTGACTCAGGAACCACTGACGAGACACGCCTGCGAGCCATGCAGACGCGGAAAGATGAAATGTGATGGTGAAAGACCTACATGTTCGTATTGCTTGCGTCTGATGCTCCAGTGTTCTTACTTGCCAAGGGCAAAAACCAAGTCATCGTGAGTTGAATGCATGTCATAGTAGTCGCCGTGAGTTGACCCGTAGGTAGTGTCAAGTCTAGGAGAGCAAGGGAATACAAGAGAACGGTAAAAGAGCTCGCTCAAACCATGAGACCCAATGAGCATCCTGCTGCGTATGAACGTGCTCCCAATGACCGATCTACATTACCTGTTTCCCTACCACCGCCGCAAGACATTTCTCAGCCTGAGCTTGAGGACCGAAAGTTCTCACTTGCAAGGTTGGTATCTTTACTCTTTCCAGCACTGGCCACCTATAAATTACAGCAGTTACAACACACATAGCTAACACAAATTGCGTGCTTCAGACCTCAGCCAACACATGAGGCCCTTAAACACTTCGTCAAAGTCTACGAAACCAAGGTGCACCTTCAACCTCTGCCGCTATTTAGCTCAGATAGGCTCGAGGAACAACTACTTAACTGCCCTGATTTTCTGCTTTGGAGCTTTATGGCTCTCGCTCTGATGTTATCTACCCATCCTTTCTACGATGGTCAAAGAACATCTGCAAGAGACTTCTACACTCGAAAGGCGGAGGAGGTCGTGAGTATTCTGGCTTCTGAGGGGGATATATCACCAGGGGTTACACAATCCCTTTGCCTTCTCGCTTTGAAGCATCTAAACAGTAAGAAACGTGTCTCCAACTGAAGTTCAAGAGCTCATCGGAATTCCAGATCAACAACTCGCACGAGCCTGGATGACCACTGGTACTGCAGCGCGACTAGAGGCCTTACGAGTCCTGTAGTTTGACAACACCCCTTCAACAGATGACTCGGTATCTCGAGCTCACTGGTGTGTTTTTATGCTAGAGCGACTTTTTGTGCCCACGACGCCAGATGCTTTTGGACCTGCAGTTCCCGAATTTCCCCTTAGCGCTCCAAAACCCCTTGCACCTCAATCGACACCCATACCGGAACGCGCAACACAACCCAGAACCATACTGAGCAGTGACCCCGGTATCATCGGCGTTCACATGCGTCTTGTGTCGATTTGGGGAAAGCTTCGATTCTACCTCCATGGCCTACGGCGAGGTGTCACCGAAAAGCCCTGGTCACCAGACTCAACGCATACAAAGCTCAATATCGAGATGATAGAGCACGAGGCTCTAATTGATTCAAGCTATTTCCTCTCCAAGGCTCTTCTGCCAAGCCGAACGTCAGCAGAAATATCTTCACATCGTGAATACTGGGATCCATTCATGGCTAGCCAAATAATCTGGCATGCCATCCACGCCGTGTTAAACCACCCGTTCGTCCACTTATTCTTACTCAGGTCCTCCAGGGATGTTCCCCCATCGTGTCTGTTCCTTCAACAAAGGATTGATATGGCGTTATTTCACACAGGATCTTTGTTTCGGATTCTTCAGTCGTTCATGGATCTGATGGACATAGTCGATCCGATGGTGGCTGACTTTGTGGCTGCAGCTGCGACAGTGTCGTGGTTCTTTCAGTTCTCAGCAGATCCCAAAATCTCGCGACGGGCTCGTGAAGACTTGGATAAATGTGATGCGTTTCTCAGCCATGTCGCTGTAACTTGGCCTCACATCAACCAAAAGGTACGCCGCTAATCACTCCGAGATTTTATGTCTCTTGGATCTCAGATAAGTGCTCACATATGGGACCAGCTAGAGACGTTGAGGAAACTGGAGGCACTGGCCAACGAAAACCGCCGACAGCACTCAGATGAAGGTACAAACATTAAGTTCCAATCCGCATGGCTTTGGGATCTGTTGAATCCTCAGATTCAGTCCACTCAGATTGGCTCCTCACACTCAGGGCCAGGGGCTGGTGGTGCCCCCGAGAAAAATCCAGATTCTGAGATGTATCTTAAAAGCCATTTTGTCATGCCTCTGCACGACGACCAGGATTCTGGTCAGATACGAGACCCAATGGCACCTGGTCAAGATGGTATGGATTCTTTGTTTACTATGCCTGGAGATCTGGATTTGTTCAATGTCGAGTTGCTGTCGCATGACTTTTTCGAAAATGGATTATGGGATCAAGGCTACTGAGAGGAAATAATTCATTTAAGATCTAGAGCTACCGCCCAAACTCACCGCTAGCGGGAATATGGTCTATTGTCTACCGTACGCCAGTGAATCATCCAACCAACTCTACATCGGAAGCTGAAGCTTTATGTCTTCCAGATGACTCAACTATCGTGAAACCCTTCGCCATTTTACCTCCCACCAAAAGCTTCTTGATCTCACTTGGGTGAATCCAGTTCATAATCAGCATGACGGCTAACATAGGGACTGCGTCAAAGAGGTAAATGAAGATCTCATGGCTAATAATGTAGCCATCAAAGCCTTGGATGAACTCAATGACTCGCACCAACGATCGTATGAAAATGAGAATGCTGGTGATGTACAGCGCCGTGAGGTGACGCAGATATGGCGGCTTATCGGCGATGACTTTCTGGGTTGGATTGCGGCGAAGACGCAAGTGGAACATGGCGGCAGTGATGACGAAACAGCCAAAGAAGACGATTTGCACAAACAGCCCGACCACGATAAGTTTTTCACCAAGCTTTCGTGAATTGGTGTTGTCAGAGCCCATCATACCGCCTCCAGAACCTTGCATGAAGAATGAAAGGACATCGCCTATCACAAATACGCGAGTCAACCAGCGTCTTCGTATATATAAATAGTGATCGCCATCGACGAGATCCACGATGCGGCCGAGCTCCATATAGATCGAGGCGGCGAAGAGTGCGGGTGCGACGAGGAGGAAGACGCTTTGTAAGATGTAGGCTCCCAAGGTGTCGGGCACTGTTCTGCCTATGTAACCGATGATTTCAACTGCAGGACGTTGGGTTAGTTCCTGTTAGCCATTGAGACTATTTACTCCTGACTCACAAATGCCACCTAAGGAGAAGGCGAGAAAGAACCAAGTGCGCGTCTGGATCATCTGGAAGAAATGGAGGATCGTGGTTGCGGTGAAAAGGATGATGGAAATAACAGCGGCTGCTAGAGAAGGGCCATAATGGTAATATGACATCGTGACGTTTCTGGAAAAAGGTTGGCGTGGAAATATTATGTGGAATTTGCTCATACAACACTCCAGATTGTTGAGATGGTCTGGCTAAAGATACAAATCAAGACGGGGGACTTGTAATTATATCATTTTTTCAACCGGTGGTTTGGAATTGCCTTAGAATACGAGAGTCCGAGACACTGATGTCTCTTGCAGGCCAAGTAAACAAGCAATCTGCTCCAATCTCGGGACACAGACCCTAGATATGCTATACGCGACATCATTATGAGGTTCGTATACCATACCCGATCAGGTTTAAATCACGAAGCTGTCAAGGTCGGGGCTTATCCGATTGAGGCTGAGCTTCGCAACTATGGAATACTCCGACATTCCGAATTGGCAGAGGAACATAATTATTATTCTTAGCTACCAAAACCATTGGACGCCTTTGCTGATACTTTTCTTCCTTGGTGTAGCATTCTTTGTTGCCAGTTCAAAAGTGGGAAGCCCAAGCCACTGAGTCATTGGGATAAGGGCGTTCTGATTTGTATCGACCAAGCTCGCAAACCTCGGATTCATGATCGTCACTCACCAAATTCAAATACCACTAAAGTCGCCCCTGACCATGCCATTGAGACTTGGACACACAAAGTCACGTCATGGCTGCGCTCGCTGTAAGCAACGCCACGTCAAGGTACACATTCCGGCCCCTCCGAAACTTGTGCTGATTGGGCTGACTGGCCAGTGTGATGAACTCGCCCCGTGCCAGAATTGCAAGCGAAGAAGAGAGGAGTGTAGCCTTGTTCTTGACCGATACTCTAGATCGCCATCTGCACAGCAGGTAAGATATAAAGCTGAGCTCCTGATGCATAACATTCGCATCGTTTGCTCACATAATCTATGTATGTTATCACAGTACATAGCGTATCCTTCACCAATTTCGGAACAACCAGGGCTGTTCTCTCTCCTCGTTACGGAGACAAGTTTATCAACTCGACCTCATAATACAACATATGGCGAGGACCTCTTTTTAATGGCCCATTTTGTTTCATCTACAGCTCGCTCTATATCTCCCCGAAATGACATCTATCACTTATGGCAGACTGTTGTCCCAGAGGGAACCATTACCTGCTCATTTCTGCGTCATGGCATGCTTGCTCTCTCAGCTATGCATTTAGCTAGCCTACGGCCTCTGAAACAAGAATACTACAAGCAGTATTACCAGCAACACCTGAATAAAGCCATCCCTGATTATCGACAGGCTATACAGAACCTGAAGCTTGAAGAGAGTGGTCAGGTTTTTGCAATGGCCACTTTAGTCATTATTCTCACACTAGCCACAGTCTCGGACAATGCACTTGGCAAAGGAGATACTTCAGAAGGGACTGAATCATCAGTAGCTGATATTGTATCTATATTTACCACGGTGAAAGGTATAACAACCATGATGGCGGACGATACACCTATTCACCGGGGTGTTGTCAACAGCCCGTATGCGGTTTGCACGGCGGGCTATGAGATTCCAGAAGCACAAAACGCTGAAATGCCTATCAATGTACAACTCAGATACCAAAAACTGAGCACTACTTGCCTGAACACCTTACTACCGGGCAAGGAGCCAGAAATAGAGACGTGCAGAAATGCTCTTGATCTTCTCTATAAAACTCACCAAGAGCTTTTTTACATCATGTCAAGGCAGGGCTATGATCCAAATGATGATATCGATCCATCTCATTTGGTCAAATGGATCGCAAGAGTCAGCGCCGAGTTTATCGCGATGCTGCGACAGAATAATTCAGCAGCCCTGATAATAGTGGGAGAGTTCTTTACGCTCATGGCGCTATTGGATGGTACCTGGTTCGCAAAGAATATCTCAGTAAATGCACTGAATGCGATCAAAAGGATTATCAAACCACAAGAGCTCTGTTGGCTAAGAACGGTGTATTCGGAAGATAGAGAAACAATCTTAGGATGTGGAAAGGTGTGAGAAAATAGAAAAAGTCCCCCAGATAGTGGACTGTTGAATGTCGGAAAGATCGAGGAGTCTAATACATACAAATCTATTAGTATGCGAGAGAATTTCAGAAAGATCTTCACGATAACGAGGTTGCTAGGAGTAACCAGGAGTATTAGTGTTTGAAGCTTAGATATCTAGTAAGTTATTTAAGGATGATATGCTTTGTATACTTGAATCGACGCAAGAATGCACTGTATGAACCCAAACACTGCCGTGAGTCCCAGCACAACTATCGCAACCCAAAAGTTATGCCATTGTACTCCATTCCGTCGGTCATACCACCACTGAGAGAACGAATCTGGGGTCGAATGATCAAACTCTTCCTTTAGGATTAGTAGACGATCTCGCCAGAAACAAAAGTTGGAGAGATATCTGCTCTCTCCGCTGGGGGTCCCGCACCAAGCTAGTTGAGGATCTATCACGCGGCTGGAGTGCGTGCAGAGCCTTTCTAACCAGACTTGTTTCTTTCGGTTGGATCTCAGTGCTGCCCAGTGATCGGATTGTGGAAATAGCATGGATAGTGTTCTGAGAGTTTCTTCCGCTAGGCCTTGGGGAAGAATAGCTTGTGTGTTTATGCTTTGAAAGGTTAGCTGAAAAGTCTGGATATAGATAAGATACTGACCTATGTCTCTGGGCTTCAAGGAAAGCAACGTGATGAAAAATATATACTTGCGAATTATTGTTGGTCAAACGTAAATGGTCTGCAAGATTGTCGGTGAACTCAACCTTGATGCCAGCAACGTTTTCCAGGCTCCAAGCAGAGAAGTCTGGCGTCATTGTCATACCACTACAGGACTGATGTTGTGAAATCGGGAAAACCTTTTCAGTTAGACTGTCCAAAGAATTCTCATTCCAGAGGGGCAGTGGCCTGGGGCCGGTTTGATGCATGAACCCAGAAGCTTTCTCTATACTTCCCACTTCAATCATTAAGGTAAGCCGAGTAACAAGATTCAAGGCATCTTGACAAGCTTCAATATCGTTGTTCCCAGATAATGTGCATATGTAAGAAATGGCTTGGTCCCGCTGTTTATGTCTTTGAACATGGTCTGCGACCTTTCCCAGTGATAACATATCGTAGGTGTTGACTGCCGACGAACTCAGTTCACCAAATAGCTTTTGCTGTCTCTCGACGTATGCATCGTATGACCTGAAGTCGAGTTTTGGCACCTTGTCACCATTCAGTAACTGAATGGAATTGGGCAACGCGCCAAGAAGCATCGATGCTGAGGACATGGCCGACAGTGATTGATAGGAACTGATAATCCTTTGTTATTCAGCGGGCGAGCACAATAAGCAGTGCCTTCAGCAAGATTTTTGTTTTAATTTGAGATCACTTTCAAAAGACAACAGCCTTTCCTGTCTGCCTTGCCGCACATGATGCATATGTGGCTTTGTAATTGGCCCTCAGTGCATATACAAATCACAATGTGGCGTCTTCAGCAATGCACCATTGGATGAGACTTTCTACTTTCATGCACCTTAATGATGCCCGACAGTCTTGGGTATCAATTGTCACTGCAACCGGGCGCACGCCCGTCAGCATAGACCAGCCAATTACTGGATTTTCTTTTGTGATTTTCCGAGTGTTCTGTTCCCCTCATTTTGCAAACACGATCTATTGTGTCTATGCGAGGTCCAATTTACTCATATGCTTTTTAATTCTCTACTATTGTCCGGCTCTTGATGTTATCCTAGTTTTCGTCTAGGACGTACTCGGCTGTAAATGTTAAGTTATGGACTATTCCAGCATTCTTTCCAAGCCCAAGTCATTCTTTGGTAAACAGAAAGTCTGGATGGCTCGCGGTGAAGACCTTGCCCTTTTCAACACGCATCGGCCCAATATCCAGAACCTTCTTAGACATTCCTGTATCCCCGAATCTAGCCATAACCTCTGGATCGGTCTTTATCGGGTTGGGACCACAGAGGAAGAAGCAAAGACATTCGTCGTTGTTTCATGCACCGACCGCAGGATCAGGAAGCTTACTCGTGATATCCTAAGCAGCTGCCCAATCTTCCAACCAGGTGAAGCGCTTGACCGATTCAAAGTCATCAGCAAAGCAACACTCCCAGAGACAGCTTGCGAACCTCAGCAGACCATGCAGGATGAGGACAACAAACCATCTGAAACGAGCTTGTTGGAAGACCGCAAAGGCATAAACATGGCCATGCCGAAACCTCAAACGACAATCTGCCTCTATCCATCTCATACAGGCGACAATTATCTATGTCGTAAAATCCAAGTGTTTAAGAAAGGGCAATCACTTTCTCGAACAGCTACGGCAGGACCTCTGATTCTGCTCAATGGCTGTACCTACCAGCTCACTGTAGCACATGTTGTTGACTCTGTTGACTCTGAGAAAGACGTGGGCCATGACACCGCTGAAAGCACTGTAGATGACTGGGACGACTGGGACGATGAAGAAGACGATGATACCAGTCGTTGTTCTGTGGACGAGGATGTTGCCTCTTGGAATATTTCCGTGAGGCGCAACAGGACACCAGATACCTACAATGACGAGAGTACTGACGAAGACAACTCCGAGCATTTATCAAGCGATTCGGTCCCAAAGTTGGCTACTCAAAAAGACAAGAGTACTGTCGCTACCAATAAGGAGACTACTACCAACGAGGAGCCCACAGATGATCCAGTCCGCCTGTTCACTTCACCCTTTTCGTCTCCCCCAGAACAACCAGTCCTTGAAGATTTTATCGTTACGCAATATTTTCCATCTGACATTACTATCCAGTCTTCAATTGAGTCCTGCCAAGTCTCTTCAGAGATGGACTACCTTCTTATCCCTACCAAAGACGGACCCCCAACTCTGGCCTATGACTCTGGCAAAGCAGAGCTAGTACAGGTATCTGAAGCCTTTGACCTGCAAGAGCAAACAGAACCTCGGCCTATCCTCATTGCCACAGGGTTATTCGGGTATGTCGAAGGCGTGGTATTCCCAGCACCGTCACTCTTACGGTCTAGAGGCTCAAAGGAATTCCAAACATTGTATTGCGTCGAGTGCAACTCTGCTATAACCAACGGGACTTCTGGCTCAGCCGTTTTCGATAAGGAGACTGGACTACTTGCTGGGCATCTTGTTCTTGGATGTCCCGAAAAGAACATCTCGTATATGGTTCCCATCGTGAGCGTGTTGAGTGATCTGGAGGTCAGATGTGGTCAGAAAGGAAACTGCCAGGTACAAATCAATGTTTCTGCGGCTGTGAGACTGAACGTGGTTGATATGGTGACCGCAGGCTTTAGAGAGCTCACTCAATCTAGCCTCTTAGGCGGTCCTACTATACAACACGACCAAGAGTCTCCTGAACAGGCAGTCTCAAAATCACCAAAAACAACTCAATGGGAGAGAATCAACAAGCCCATTATAAGCATCCTCAAGGGTCTTCAAAGGGATTATACAGTCCGCCTTGACCCCTGGGATAATCGGTTTGGTCAAAAACCCCGTTCCTCAGATATCGACAGACTCCTCTTCGCTAGGTTTGAAGATATTGAGCGTGCCTTCTTGGAGGCTATGGCTCTCATCCTCGTACATCCTCAACCCGCCTTTGAAGACCATCAGGATATTGGAATTCCACAAACTCGCGACAATTCACTGGCAACGATAGGAAGTTCCGCAACAATTAAGAGCTGTAATCACAATGGAAAAGACGGCCCGCAGCCTACAGCATGGATGGTGGACATATTCAAACCGTTGATTAGCAAAGAGAAAGCGCTTGATAGACGCGAAGTCTTCGCGCTCCTTGAAGGAAAGGTATGGATCAGGCCAGAAGACGAGAAACCAAAACCCGCCCCAGTTTAGTTGATTGCTGACATACCTTACCAGAACCTGCCATCTCATGATCCTGATAATGAAGATTACACACCTCGATGCCTGTAAAACCCCCGGAGGAAGAATTCTTAGTCACGAGACTGATTTAAAACATAGTTACATCAAGAACCCTGACCCCGAAGGGATCATGGCATTCTACAAGGCTTCATCCCGGTTTCGAATTGAAAGGTTTCAGGAGCTCTTCTTTAGCTACATCACCAAACAGCCAGACCCAAGGATAAACCTTACTTCGGACGTAAGTGGCCGTCATTCATCTTTCGAGTAGAAGCACAAAGTCTAATGAGGATGTCCCGATAGAATTGGCTTGGCGGCGCCTATTTCAGTATAGAAGTGAATTTGCCATTTCTTGTTATTACAAGTCGTGCTGAGCTCGATAAGAGAGCTGGCGCAAGAAACCCGGGTGTTCGACGTGGTTACAGTCTTTCATTCCTCAACCAAGAGCAACCCCGCGGCTTTCAAGATCAGAACACAGGTTCCTGGGCCGATGGAAGCTATCTTTACCCCGGTGTGTGCTCTGTAATAGTTGTTGGCAGAAGTGATCGATACTGGACAGCAGCATGCCTGGATGACGGCCTTACCGACGATACTGCGATTTTCGACACCACATCCGACGGGCATTCGGAAGATACTATGAAGTCTATATCGCCAAGAGCATATGCTCTTGAACTACTTGCAAGGATGTTGGAGAAAGTAGCCGGATATCACCGCCAAGCCCAATTAGCTCTCGAAAATGGACTTATAACTTTCGTGAGCTAACTCCTCATTTTGCGACACTAAGATAGCTGACTTTATCTGCTAGGAGAAGAACACAAGTGAAGCAGCGCGTCACGGCCGCCCGATACAGCAACAATTTTCGAAAGGCGACTTTTCACGCGTTCTGCGACACATCTTTTACTACAACTCCAGAGTCTTGGAGAAACTCGACACTTTCTTGTCCAAGGACTTATCTAGTTCACCAGATGGTCCGCCAGGAAATCCTCTGTGGGCAGGTTTTTATCTAGACCCTGGTTCCTCTAAGTCACTACCGCGGATTCAGAAGAGCTTTTTAGTACTCCGCGATACCCAAAGCCATCTTGAGATTCTGGAAGGCAGAGTGCAGGTAGAGGGTTCCCATTGGCAAGTTATATATGCGCGCCGAGGACTAACTCGATGGTCTAGGAACTTATAATGAAGCAGAAAAGACCAGTTACGGACAATTATTCCACCCCCTGGCTCACTCTGGCGGCGTATGTAAGTATAAATATAGACCCAAGCTGATTTCGTGAACTAATATCTCTAGCTTGTGGCGATAATTGCTCTTATTTATGGAATAAATAAGAGTTAGTTGCAAAATAATCAGAGATCACTCAATAACCTACATCATAAGTTTATTATAACTTTTTGCAATATCTATCATGATTTTGGAGAACCTCGCTACACATAATGCCTGTACTGCCCCTTACATTCCTTTTGCCCCTACGCTTCCCATGTCCCCTTTACTCTGCGTAAAAATGGAGCCAAATCGTAACAGGAACCAGTCATTTAATACAACGATCAGTCCATATATCATGAGAATGAGAATTAACCGTATTAACGTGATAAAATGCTTCTGCTTTGACTTCTCTCACTACGTAATCCGAGAGTTTTCAGTTAACTTCCCCGATCTCTGAGTGTTGACCTTCCTACAGATAAATCTTGCACTCTCACAAGTTGGAGTGAGACTTAACAACAGCGACGAACTACGCAAACCATTTGAGCGTGTCAAATCCTATCAAACGAGATACAAGCGCTTTACAAAGGTCTCGGGGAGAAAGCATCGGGGAGCGGCGGGCTGCGGCGATTTTGGCTGGATTTTGCCGAGCACTACGGGCTACACTTCCTCAAGCAGTTAGCTCAGATTCGTAGGGGTTTCCAAATCGAATAGACAACTACACCGTAGAAGGAAGCCCAATTCAAGGAACAAATGTAAACCATACAAGCGCTAATAAGAGTATGTAGGGCAGAATGTTCTTAATCTTCAAGAGATTTACTTTATTTTTGTTACGATCAAAACATTACTTCTCTGCAAGTCATAACACTGGTGTTTGCGTTACGTACTAAAATGCTGCATTGGTAACAATATCGTCTTGTCTAGCGGGGACTTTCTATAAAGATGCATGCTCTTGGCGATGGCGATATGCTTGGTAATTCGATTAAGCTCATGAAACACAAATAGTGAGCAGACCGGAGTTAATTTCGAAGCTCGCTCTTGACTTCTATTGGCCTAGACACTAAAAACTAAGACGTAATATTTTTTCTTTCCTCCGGAGATCCACTGCATCCACTGTCTCCACCAAGAGAAACAAGCTTCGGCGGATTCCCCTTTCTTCCAACCTTAACCTCTATTTCTAAATCTCTTTTTATTTCTTCAAGTTGCGATCTCAGAGTCAGTGCCTGACATAGCAGCCAAAAATGTCATCCGCACGAACAGAAGTGGGCCGATCGAGTGGAGACAAAGAGGCAGCCTTCTGGTCCGCACAAGAGGATGGCTCAGAGACCAAACCTTATGGCGGCGCAGCTACAGCCCAACGAGAAGCTGCTCGGCTGAAAGACATTGATTTTCGCCAAAGATTTGGTGACGCTGGTCCCCTCGGTCTCTCTGGGTTTGCCTTCGCGACGTTCTTAACAGCCTTGGTCAACCTCAATGTTCACGGCGTGACTATTCCAAATATTGTCATTGGACCAGCTCTGGCTTATGGAGGCCTTGCTCAATTGCTTTCTGGCATGTGGTGAGTGATTTTTTATCTCCATATTTACAATTGAATTCTCATGCTTCGATTAGGGATATCGCCAATGGCAATACAGTCAGTGCGACTATTGCCTGCTCGTATGGCTGTTTCTGGATCTCCTTTGCGATTAGTATGATCCCCAGTTTCAACGTCAGAGACGCTTATCCTAGCCTTGCCGACTACAACCACGCCAACGGACTATTTCTCATGGTAGGTCGCTGCTACACTTACCTACTCCCAGAGCTCACATTCTGTAGGGGTTCTTCATCTTCTCAGTGGCCATAACTATGTGCTCTATGAAGTCGAATGTCTTTTCTCTGACGCTTTGCCTTCTTGTAAATTGCACCTGGCTGTTCCTCGGGGTAGCTAACCTCTGGACTGAAGAGTCGGGAGCTCCTAATAACGTGCTTCTCAAGTGCGGCGGTGTGAGTGGCTTGTTGGTTTCGTTCACGGCGTGGTATCTTATGTATGAAGGTTTGGCAAATAGGCAGAACAGGTAGGTCTGCCCATTGCGTATGTGAGAACTGCACTGACAGGTCGGCTTAGCTTTGTTCTGCCACCGAATCCTGATCTTCCGTGGAATCCAAGCCGAAGGTCCCATGGTTCTAATATAAATTAGATATTATCTCACGATTCGCAAATATTATAGCAATCATTCCAGTGAGAGGTATCCATGTGTTGCCTTCAAAGAGGTCTCTGAAGGGGGCAGTTACTAAGTTACACTGTTATCAATTTAAGTTTTGACCTTCCAAGATACACTTTACCTGGATACCAGCATGAGTCATCAGGGCAATCTGAATCCCATAAAATACGGCCAGTCGCCGCCTTTTAGATATCCCCACCATTCTCCCTGATACCGCCATCATACAATCTTAACACGGGGGTTTGAAAGTTTAAAAAGACATGACACCAAGACAGTCACCGTCAGATGAGCATTACAATGTACCATATGAAACCCGACATGGCGTCAAAGCAATTTTAAACGCAACAGTGGAGCTTTTACCCCACGAGATCCTGCATCATCTCCGCGGTTGGCTGGAACAAAACCATCGATTAGCCATATACAGTCAGCATACGGACTCATTCGACATAAAAGAAATTCAAGACCTTGACAAGCGTCAGACCTTGAGGTTCAGGAACAAGACAGTTCTCATATATGTCCTCAAGGGTGGTGGTATCGGAGGACTGTGGGAGCCAGTTCTTCATAACTATCTCTATCGGCGATGGTTTCAACCTTATCTCTCGGATATCGACCATGGCGAATACATTGCTATGGTAATGAAGCCCCTTGATCAGCCTCGAGCATCCACTGATGATGCTGCCGTCGGCCATGTATTGGACATCCATTCCATGATCAATCGTCGGCTCGACTCTATCGAACATGAAACACCGCCATTTTATACAACTCGCCCCCTTTTCAGGGCTTTCTTCATAGCCATCCCAGGCCGGAATTGGGGTGGCTGCGCTGCTCTAGAACATATCGCGTCTTTAAAAGTCCTAATTGTCTTTACTGGAGAGACAAAAGGACTCAGCGCCCCGGTTTCTTTCGCCTCTATCGCAAACAAGTCCGAAGCTAGGACTTTGAATGGTCTAGAGGCCGTTGAAACCGACCTCGAGACAGCCGTTGACTTTGTGATGGACCTAGAACATCGGGAAGAAGATGTTTTCGGTCTTCAACCTGATCCAGTTGCTGCATCGAGAGGTATGTGTCCCTTTACTCAGGAGCCTTTACATGAGTGGGTGCAGCACAGGGCTGGGAGACTAGGATGGAAAGGCGGCAAGATTGTTGGGCCGAGTTCGCGGTGGGTAGACATGAACATGTATATAGCTTGGACTGGGCTTGGAGCGCAGGTTGATGCGGTCATGATGAGTAACCAGGAGAGGGTCATGTGGGACTGGCATCGGCGGAATTGGGTTTTTGTTAATGGGGATACATCTGAGGATAAAAGCAGAGTCACGAAGGAGTAATAAATATAGAAAGAAAATCCATTCTAAAGATCTATAAAATAAAATTTCTTATTATCCTGATAGTAAATTAAGATATCTACATTATTCTCTCCGCGATGAGTTAAATTTCTATGTATCAGGATGTCAGCACTGGAGCAACTCTCGATCACGCTGCAAAGTGAGATCCCAATGAGAAGGAATGGTCACAGATGAGCTGATCCTCGATCGTGCGCTCTAATTGGCTCGACTGACAGCTCGAATGGGTCAGCGTCGGATTTCGATCCAATAGATAAGGCTCGATTAGGAGCAGACCGGCTCAGTCTAATCCCAAAGCGGAAAGCAGCGCGTTGAGGCTCGGATTCGCATTGATCTGGCGGGAATAGCATCAGAATTCGTAGAAATAAGCACACGCTCACGGAGTCGAGTTTGCTGACTTTCGTCATTGACTCTGGAATCTGTAGTATATAAGACTCACAGGAGTCGGAGAACGGCCCGGGTAAGAAACAGTAAATCTTCTACGTTCAATTTTATCTTGACCCAAATTCAGTAACTTTTTCGACAATGGAACTCTCAAACAAAGCCGCTTACCTTCTCAGCCCCAACAGTCCTGTGATCGAGGTCAAATCTGCACCCGTTCTCCAGCCTGGACCAAATGAACTACTCATCAAAACAGAAGCTGTTGCTGTCAACACCGTCGATGCTGTCAAACAGTCTATGGGCAACATGATGTTTGAGTGGCTCACATATCCTCTCATTCTCGGTTACGATGTTGCTGGTCAAGTCGTCAAAGCTGGGGCTGATGTAACTCAATTCAAGGAGGGTGATAGGATCGTGGGATTGGCAGCGGGTATGGATAAGCGCGGGCGAAGACCTGATGAGGGCGCTTTCCAGGAGTTTGTCATCATCAGAGACCATTTGGCTATAAAGCTCCCTGCTGGTATGGAGAGCGCTGATGCGAGTGTCTTACCCCTTACTGCTGTCACTGCTGCCTGTGCACTGTTCCAAAAGGATCAACTCGCGCTTCGAATGCCTCGGACCAAGGCGCATCGCAACTCCACTGGTGAGACAGTTCTGGTCTGGGGAGCCGGCACGAGTGTTGGGAAGAATGCTGTACAACTTGCTGTCGCAGCTGGGTACAAAGTTATTGCCGCGGCGTCACCCAAGAGTTGGGATACAGTTCGCAGTCTCGGCGCATCTGCAGTATTCGATTATCGCAGCCCGTCAGTTATAGACGATATTATTGCAAGTCTAAAGGAGAAGAAGTGTGCAGGTGCCGTAGCCATTGGTCAAGGCTCTCTCGCAAAATGTGTCGACATCATCAAAACGACTCCGGGCGCTGCGAAGAAAGTAGCCCGAGTCACCCTTGACATGCCAGCCTCGCCACCAACAGGCAAACTATCTATGGTTCCATTCGTCGCAAAGTATCTCTGGCTATCTTCAACAAACAGACTCAAGGTCCTAAGCAGCGGAGTCCGAAGCAAGTTCGTTTTTGGGACTGATATCATGGAGTGGGATGTCGAGGGAAAGATTGCCTTGTACCTGAGTGAAGCATTAGAGCTTGGGGAGTATCTTCTGCCTTCAGAAGCTCGCATTATAGGCACTGGTCTAGAAAGTATCTCTGAGGGACTGGATAAGGTGCGAAACGAGAAGTCTGGGAACAAGATTGTAGTTGTAATAGAGTGAGGCAGCTTTGTTTCTATCATATATATGTGCCAAAGAGAAGCAAGTAATTAGGTAGATAAACTTAGTTATGGAAGAAAAGTCGGAGTATTTAGAAAATAAACTTACCATATAACCTTAACTCAGAACAAGTCTAAGCCAAGTCTTAGGTTATATGGCTAATACTTAATCTACTTAACGGTGATATCTTTAGACCTTCGAGTTGATGAGACACGAGAAAGATCTGCCCAATCCCTTCTATCCGTGGACTTTCCATGGCGTAAACAGGGAGACAATGTTCGAGCTCCCGGGCTGGAGTCTCGCCTAGGAAAACAATTGGCTGTGAACCTCAATTCAGGGTCCTTGCATATGTTATAGGGATCTCCATGGGGTCACTCGGCAGATGGGCAGTAATGCTACTCTCTAAATGGTCACAATCTCCATCCCCTGTGGATCTACCGAGTCTATATAGTGATTTTCAGTGACTAATGCTACGATCGAGAAGTGATCTGCGCTGCACCGCACTGACATTACAGTCGTTTCGGTAGTGGAATTGACCACGCAATGCCCGTTATTATGCTCGACATTCGTTTGCGAAGTAGCCCGAGAGTCCGATGACCGGGATTCGGCTCTTCAGTAACTTCCGTGGAAGAACTCCTTTTCGTGTGCGAGCTTTCGGCAATAACATAAGAGCTCTGAAGCGGGCAAGTCTACACCAACGAACTTAATTATCTCTATTTACTGCACAACATGGAAAGAATATCTGAGCGGACGGTCATAATTGCGGGAGGAGGTATATCCGGCCTTTCCCTTGCTAATATGCTAGAGAAAGCCGGCATACGCTACATCTTGTTGGAATCTCACGATGAAATCGCACCGCAAGTTGGCGCAAGTATCGGTCTTCAATCAAGTGGACTTCGAATCCTTGATCAACTTGGTTGTGCTGATGAGCTTATGTCATTAATTGACATCCCACTCAACAATACCTATACACGATATCCCGATGGTTCAGTGATCAGGCATCATAGCAATGTCCAACATCATTTGATTGAGAGGTCAGTCGGAGAAGGCGTCGCAGAAAGAAGTATTCTGATTTGACACTCAACAGACACGGCTATCCTACTATTTTCATCGACAGACAGATGCTGATGCAGGTTCTATACAATAAGCTCGAATCAAAGGCCTCAGTACATCCTGGCCAGAAGGTGGTTTCAATTCTAGAGCTAGATAACGGCGTCCAAGTTACGACAGACAAAGGCAAGGTTTTCGAAGGAGACATTCTCGTCGGAGCGATGGGATCTACAGTAGCGTCCGAAAGGAAATGTGGCGCATTGCGTCGCCCGGATACTTTCCCTCTGACGAATGGTCAAGAGTACCGTGCTATTACAAGTGCATTTTTGGCATCTCACGTCCCATTGAGGAGCTTACGCAAGGTAGCCACTACGTCTATAACGACAAATTCTCTTATCTGGTTTTGGTTGGACCTGGAGGAAAGTTCTACTGGTTCCTGTTTGTCAAATTGCCTGTTACTTTGCACGGAAATGATGTCCCGAGGTATACGAAGGTTGATGAGGAGAAATTGGCGGCACAGCATGCGTCCGATCAGATCACTCCCGAAGTTACCTTTGGCCAATTGTATGGAGCTAGAACAAGCTCTACGTTAACGCCGCTCCATGAGCATGTATTCGAAAAGTGGCATTATAAACGCATTATCACCATTGGTGATGCAGCTCATAAGGTATTTGTATTCCGCTGATACATGCATGTATGTACTAATCGTGAGAACAAGTTCGAGCCTCTGACTGGTCACGGCGGTAACTCTGCCATTGAGACTGCCGCGTCTCTCGTGAACCACCTAACCTCAGACGAGTGCTCAGACTGGACCAATGCACAGATCGAAGCTGCCTTTTCTGCCGTTCAAGAAGAGCGTTTGCAGAGAGTGCAGTGGCTAGTCGACGATGCGCACAAGACCCAGCAAATTCAGGCTATGGAAACACCCTTCCTAGCAACTATTGGTCCAATCTTGGCTCGTCTGTCGAGCACCCAAACCGCGCTTCAACTAGGCGCTCGCAAAGTCGTCGGTGCAACACGAATCAACAGCATTCCCGTACCTCAACGAGGACACACCATTCCATTCAACGATGAGCTACCTTCTCAACCTCTTTCTTGGACCTGGCTTCCTACAGGCCTAGGAGCGATAAGTCAGGCAGCGATATTCCGCCTTGCAACACAGATCCTTGGGCCGTTGGAGATTCCAACTACTTTCGGCGGTGAGCCTTTCATCAAATGCTACACTGGGGTCAGAATTGTGGATAAGATATTGACAACCTTGGTTGCTGTTTTTGGAGTTCCTCTTGCTTCAGGTAACGTGGCGGCGAATCTACAGTGGGTGTCCTTTACGCCATTGCTATTGTCGACGACCCTCGACTGGACTTTGGAGAGTTACAGAGTTGGTTCAAGGGGTCTCTTTACTTCTTTGTAAGTCATATAATAACGACAAGTACTGACAGTCGAGCTGACGGAAGTGTGATTCAGTTCTTCAATCTTTAGCACTATCTACCAACTAAAGGCGGTCGGACGCATCGCACCTTTGTATCACTTGATTTCGGTGTGCGAGAGTGTTTTCGGGGGCTCTATCAGTCCAGTAACCGACCGTTCGATCGACAAGGAAGTGGTCGAATCTTTTGTGCCCGGTATCGCCCTTGGATACATTGTGCCCACTGCGCTGATGCTTTGGCCCTTCAAGAACAAGGCAACTTGGCAGAGGTTCACAGCACTCTGGCAGCCATTCCCCGTTTACGTTGGCCTCATTACTACTGGGTTGTCGACAATCCTACGCGAACGGAGGGACAGAGACACTCCTCAGCACAAACACTTAAAAGAGAGTCAAAGCCCCAGGAAGCGAAACGCCGAGACTGTCTCACTATTGAGATCTGTTTACGCAGTGGGAACCGTAGCCACAGCGCTTGTCCATATGTACATGCTCTACCGCACAGCATCAAGTCCAAACCTCAGCTTCTCTGGTGTTTTCGGCAGTATCAGATACTTAGTGTCTGGTGCGTCTCCGCCTGATCCGTCTGACAAGATTCATGTATTCTTACAGCGCGACATGTTCTTGAATGCGGTTTCTGTTCTCGCAAATAGCATCTACAGAACTCTAGATCTGCGACGCTTGGGCTACATCACTAACAAAGAAGCTTTGACGACTTCTTTAGCAGTGTTGGTTGCGCAACCAGTGCTTGGGCCGGCTGCAACTCATATTGCGTTTCTTGGATGGAGAGAAGAGATGTTCATGAGGATCGATAGACGGATCAGTACAAACTATTAAGGTACAGAGCCTACTATGCTTATATCAATCAGGATCATAAGCTCTCAGCACTTACGATCCAGTCAAAGGTTGGCAAAAAACAGTGGCCTTCAGTTTGCAGCCTCTCATAGCTGTATTGTATTTCTATTCACATATCATGTACGTACTAGACGTGTTCCTATTCACTCTAGCATATCCTATTTAGTCTGCTAATAACCCTGTTTCTCGTTGCACTGAGTCGTTGATTAAGTAGTGAAGGGGTTGAATTCGACACCGAGACGGTCAGCTTCAGCCTTCAGCTTCTTGTTCTTTCTAGTCAAGTGCCACTTGATAATAGATGCAAGTGTGATACCAAGACTGGCAAAGACAATCTGCAAGATCATAGCCATAGTGTATCGAGGCTGGTCTCTGTCGGGGAAGAAATAGGGTGAGATGACATTGCCCAGATGACCAAAAATGTTGACAATGGCACCACCAGCAGCACGCTTCTCGGGAGTCTGACCAAGGGTTGAGACAGCCCAGGTGTACTGCAAGGTATTGGCAGAGAAACAACCAGCGGCATACAAGAAGGTCATGGCGTATCGAACAGCAGCGTTGCCAGTAGCCACGGTAACGATGAAACCGATGACGGAGAAGGAGAGAGGGATGATGATGTGAAGACCTCGATCCTTTCTGCGACCAGAGTCCCATGACACGTAGAAAGTGCACAGGGTACCGAAGACATAGGGAGGAGCAGTCATGAGAAGCGAGGTGACATTATGGCCAAAGCCTGTTGACGTTAGATGAGTTTAAGTGATAAATAGAGGATGCAACATACCAAGACCTCTGACAATAGTGGGGAAGAAGTTGTTGAAGCCATATGACGAAGTGATAAAGATGTTCATGAACAAAAACATGTAAAGCTTGAGATCGGTAACAGCAAGCTTAAGTCCATGCATGACAGTTGACTTCTCAGAGAACTCAACTCTGTCGTCGAGAATTCGCGCAGCAGCAAGCTTGCGCATATCCTCATTCATGTATCGCGTAGCACCACCAGTAGGAGAGTCAGGATAGTTGGGCAAGACAAAGAAGGCAGTGATAGCGAAGAAACCACTGGCAGCACCTTCAATGATGAAGAGCCACTTCCAGCCAGCTAGACCCATAGGGCCGTCAAGACCGGCAAAGACACCTGCGGCGATGAGGCCGGAGAAGGCTTGGGCGAGGACGAGACCGGAGTATAGGAGGGCGACGCGGAGGGCGAATTCTCGACGGGTGTACCAGCAGGACATGAGGAAGACAGCCTGAAAGATGTTAGTGGGTGATTGTTGGAAGGTATTGGGAGGGAGGGGCGTACACCGGGGAAGAGAGGTGCCTCAACAATACCAAGGACGAACTGGACGCCCCAGAGACCACCAGCGCTGGTGCAAAGAACGGTCAAGGCTGAAATGGCAGACCAAATAAATGCAGCGACAGGCAGAAAGATAGAAGGTCGAACACGAGTGATCAACATGTTGGACGGCAGCTGAGCAAGCATGTATCCAACAGTCAAAACCGCGACAGCAGTCTATCAAGTTAGCACCATTCATCATGCATCACCACTCTCACAAAACATACCTGATAATCTCCCTCTCCAAGATTGAGGTCCTCATTGAACGTGTTCAGACGCGCCTGCGCAATGTTTGTTCTGTTCAGGTAATTGAACATGTACAAGATCCAAAGCTGAGGCAGCATCCACATATCAAGCTTTCTCACAATCTTCTTCTCTAACTCCGCTGCGTTCGGCATTCCCAGACGCGCAACATGGTTGATGTCTGCAAACGTATCTGTCACCTTCTCCTGCGCGATGGAGGGCGCGTCGTTGAGGTTTGACACGGTCTCTTTGTGGTCATCACCACCGACAGTTGGTTTCTCGTCAGACATGATGAAGACTACCTCAACGAATATAACAAACTAAAAGGGAGAAGGAGGACAGAGAGAAAATTCTGTCTACCGAGCACGAAAAGTTTGTTGAGACCGCCCTGTTTTTATACCCAGCTCAAAACTTCCTGATCCGAAGTCAAACTCCACAGAAAAAGAAAAACAGGGTGCTGCGTCAAGACTGCGGGGAAGCGATGACGGGGGATATCATTTTCTTGTAATAGAAGGTGCTAAGAGGCTTGGCTTGTGTAAACTCTCACGGCCAAGAGAAAGCCAAGAGTGAAAGCTAAGTTGGTAACGGTTATACTGTGGGGGTGAGTTGTGATGTTACTGTCGGCGGAGGACAGGGTGAATTTGGAGTAATTCTCGCGTAAGGAGGCTGAAAAGCGACGGGAATATTCATGATGGAAATACTCTGTAGGTTATCTCAGCCTCAACTCCTCGCCTGACTTGTAGAGACAATGAGCGTATCCAAGATATTCCCCCATATTATTAAGGTTGAGGATGGCATGACTTGTTTCTCAGCTCTTCTTGGCGAGTGATTTTCCCTCCCTTCCCCAGGTCTTGGTCGGCGACCACTTCAACTGCCGATTTTCTCACCCAGCCAAGACTCATCTGGGGTTTCTGGTCTGTAAGCGAAATCCCCTCACTCCACAATCAGTCGTTCCATCTCCGCGCCAACCCGCCTTGCAATTGGGGTTCAGAAATGCCTCTTTTACTTGGCGGCCCACGGGGAAAACCCGGGTTGCTTAGGAGAAGCTTTTGGGAGATTATCAGATAAAACAGCAACGGCTGTCAGGTCTTTATCAGATCAATCTCAGTGGGGCATCCTGCAATGTTTATATTTTCTCGACAAGGTTTTCTTTTCTCACGTTCGAAGCTAGGGAGCTGTTTAGCGGCCCACTTGGCGCGTCACTCACGCGAGCTGAGTCTGGACCCTCGCAATGTCCGATGTCAAGTAAGAACTATTGAACGTTAAAAACTCTTCTAGAACGATTCTAAAAAGGAGATGTTTATATTAACGGGCGCATTCCCGGAAATACGTTTACCGCTTTACCACCAAATCTCACGCTCATGACTCTCTCAAAAGCAATTCTCTTCTTTAAAAGCACACGAGTTCGCAATCTGATAACGCGTTCCCCGGTAGCTCGAAGCCCCCTAAATTTACCGTCTCCTCACATGGGTGCAAATCCCTACCGTAAGGAGCTAGACCGCCCGAAACCGCCTGACATCGGAGCGAGAAGGTTTATCACAGTGAGACACCAAGACCCGCAAAACATCTTCTCTCCCTCTCCCACTTCCTCACTGTGAAAACCACATCAAGATCATCACTGCAGCTGATCTGATTGATAACAAACACTAAAAATGGCCTGTTTATGCGCGTGCATCAATCAACTGATTGATAACTTTGATCCGAAAACGGCCGCGGGTCTCGCCTCAGGCCTGAATAAGCACCTCGAGGCCATCCGAAGCATCCTCGCTAGGAATAAATCCCTCGCCAAGGAGGTACGCTACCAGATCATTCCCAGCAACCAGCGCACAGCAAAGATTCTATCGCTACATTCTATCGATCTTGTAAGAATTGAGAGGTTGCATAGTGTGTTTAAAGATGACGTCAAGAGTTTTTGGGTAGCGCCTGGTGATGCGTTACACCAGGAATTACGAAGGCGGATCTCGTGTATTACGATATTTCTGAGATCGAAAGTGGATGATAATGCGTGGGCGTCGCATGATGTCGCGAATCTTATACAGGGACGTACGTTGTCGGAGTTGAGATATGCGGGTAGTAAGTATATCAAGATCGCCAGAAGACTGGGCGGGATTGGGTCGATCCTTTGGCTGCCGCTAGAAATACCGGCCTCGACGTAAGGTTTTTGACACTGGACCAATCGGCTGAGCTGACGAGATCAGATACGAGCGTTACCTAAACATGGATGACGCAGAGGCCTTTGATCACATGCAGAACCTAGGCTCCGACGCACCAGACCTGAACTTTTTCGTGCAGCGCCTAATCACGGCTCAACTTGACGGTCAGTACCTTATGCTTATATCCACGCGAGGTCCCCGCTGACTAACACGTGCTAGATCCCTCGCTTGTCTTGTCACATCGAAATTTACTGTTAGAGTATGGAGACTGCATATCACCAGCCGAGCAGGGCCTGCTTCTGCTGCATGCTCTTGGCGGAAATGACATTCCCCTCGATTTATTGAAGTGCGCCAAGATTCCCATGAGACGATGGACCAATGAAGGAGAGATACAGAGCATAACGGCCTCCGGTTTCGGGTTCAACGCTGAAATAATCGGGTTGCTTTCTAGCGATGAGCGTCTGGCGGAATTGGGTCAACGACCGGAAGTTACGCAGCAGGCGTTGGAGGATGGCACAATTATCTGGTCTTTATCGCCTGAGGCGCAAAAAGAGCTTTCTCATCGATTGACACCGCAGACGACGGAAGATTGGGCGACGACGGCGCTCAAGTTGCTGTGCTTTGCGTGTCCTCCTTGCTATGAAGGCAAAGTCAATTGGTACGCCCACTACGATCCCTCCCATCCCTGGCTGACTGTTGACTAACATACCCAGGGCACTGCCGCTCAAAAAAGCGATATGGAATCTTCTTGACAAAGCGACGAACCAGAAACGACTTCCTTCATCACTTCGCGCATGCGTCATCGAAGCTCTCCTCTTCTTCTGCGAACGCGACCTCTTCACAATCCGCTATGCAGCCGTGGAACGAGCAAAGTCCCTTCTTCGCAAGAACATGTCATTTTATTACCAAGCATCAGTAACTCTCTTTGACAGCATAATATCGCGCATAGATGGAAACTTTCAGCGGTCGGAAGCTCTGATTGTTGACTTTTTGGCGGCGGATCATGAAGGAAATACACGATCTGATAACGCGCTACGAGGAAGATTGCACATTTCTAATATTGAGAACAAGATACATCGGTATGACCCAGGAGTTGCATCGACGATATATAACTGGGAGGGAATCCATCCGCTGTCGACGTTTGAGATTGAAGTCACGAGGAGACTTCAAGGCGTGCCGGCAAAGTTCTTCCATTCTATCGGAGACTTTAAGACCACTCGAGCCTCTTTGGAACAACATCTTTGGCTCAACTCTACGATGCCGATAAGACCGAATACTCGGTTACTTATTGTTACAAGACTGGCAGAGATTCACTGCGAGTTGCACGAGTATGAAAAAGCACTGGAGATCATACAGGTTGAGCTCGATGGCATGACTGCACGCAAAGGCCGTCCGTTCCGAAGATTATCCATGGCCAGAGCAGAAGGCTACATCGGCCTCGGCCGCTTAGACGACGCAACCACCGTTCTCCAAGAACTCATCACCGTCGAACCGCCTGAACTAGATGACCTAAACGATCAAGTCCTTCGTGTCCGGCGTCTAATCCTCTCAGCGCGCATCCACCACGAAGGCAACAACTTTCCCGAAGCGCTACAGCACTGGCAGCTCACGGGGCAAATGATAGACAGACTGTCGATCTTCAAGTCACGACATGGCTGGACACTCGCCATTGTTCATTTATCCATGGCGCATGCTCACATTGCGCTGGGTAATGAGGAACTTGCACGACAGGCGTGGAATGCAGGTGTTGAGATTGCGACGAGGGAGAGGTTTGAGTATGTGTTTCCTGTGCTGGCGACAACGTGGCTGCATAAGATTGTGGGGGAGATCCATGAGGTGAAGGGATGGCCGCTGAGGGTGATGTTACCGGGAGGGAAGTCGGATTTGACTTGGCTGTGAAGACGTGATGTTGTTATGATTCGTGTACATAATTCTACTTATATTCTTGATGCTCAGGGGCATATGAGGAGTAATAGTGATTTAGCAAAAAGAGAGGATTCGAACATGCGAGCTGCAAAAACGAAGGGCGAGTGGCGCAGGGAAGATTTTAGGTGTTAGGTGCGGACTTTAGAGAGGTATAGGTTCTAGGAGAGATACCACTGCACCACTCACCCTTCGCCGAGGATATTGACGGTGTTTTTGGTATATATGGGTATCATGCTGACAACACTTTGGATTGGCGAACATTGCCTGTGCTGAATCCAGTTGTACGGGGTGATTGCACGGAGGGTAGTTAGATGTGACTTGCCTGTAGGACCATGCTGGAATGGGACGGCGACGTATTGCATTTTGGGTCATGATTCAAAAAGAACGTGATCTCGAACCTGTGACCTGCAAAAACGAAGGATGAGCAGTGCAAGGAGAATTTTAGGATTTTAGGTGCGGGTTTAGAGAGTACCCATTGGCTCGACTTAGGCTGCCACATCTCTCAACCAAGAGGTGCGAGCCAACAGGTATGGGTTTTAGGAGCGGAACCACTGCACCACTCACCCTTCGCCGGGGATATGTTGAGAGATTTTGGTATATAAGGGTATCATGTCAAGGACAGAGTGGAGGGGCAGGTTCTGACTTTGCATTGTTTGAGAGAGTTGTGGCGATGAGTTTGTAATCGCCGCATGGGAGTTGGAAACCAATTGTGAGAAGTTCTGCCTGAAGCTTAAAACTGTCAGCACCATTTCTTGTCTTTTCAACTGAACTTTATTGGAAACTGTGATATTTCGTTGGGTCTCGAGATGGTTGACTTGAGATACTGGAGCTTGATGTGCTGCGGATGATTGTGAGATGGACGTTAAAATGCCTCGTTACACGGCGGTACGAATGATGTCGGGTTGATTCAGCTAAGGTACTGTGGGGGGCTTGTGCCCTGAAGGAGTCCGGGAGCGATGGGCTAGCTATAGTGGGTTCCCCTGTAATTTATCGCAGGAGCAATGTGCCATTTGCCGCAGGAGGCGGGGTGCTCGTGTGCTCAAGCGTAGGCCCTATATTGTTGACTGTCGCCTGTAAAGTTAAGCTTTAGGCTATGAACACAGGTGAGGAAATCTTAAGAACATGCCCGATATTTCCCTTCCAGTACTCTGTAGGGACATAGTAGGATTATCCACTGAATGATGCTACAGGGGTTTGCTGTAGCAATGACGGAGCTGTAATGTGATCCCCTGTATTTATCGCTGGAGCCGGGGTGCTCGCGTACTGTAGTAAAATGGCATGAGTGCGGTGTAAACTGGATGTTAAAATGGTTACACGGTGGTGCGTTATAGGCTATATGCCCTATAACCGTCCGCTGTAGAAATGGTGGGACGACCTACGCTGTAGTGGGGCCCCCTGTATTAGTCTTAAGAGCAGTATCTGTTATTCGCGGGAGCAATGTCCATTATCACGGGAGCAATTGAAGGTTTACCAGCACAGGAGCAGTGCATAATAGTTGGCTTGATGTGTTTAAGACATTAGTCTAGTGACGAGAAAATCGCATTTAGATTCTATCTAAAATAATACTCTTGCTTTTGCCACGAGAACAAGCAATTCGAGATCACTGACCATTGCCTCCGTCATACCCCCATCATGTCCGCCGAAGCGTGAGCCTTGGTCCTCTTGATTCTCATCTCCATCTGGAACAGAAAACAATACTGGAAACACACAGAGCTTAAGTCTCCCATTCGCCGGTACTCTGATCTGTGAAATATCGCATTCCATGATAGCTCCGTCAAACAAAGTGCCAGGATTGAAGAAGAAGTACTTGATCCTCTTATCTGAGAGCCCGAGTTGGACCTTGATCCTGAGTGCCTGCGAGAGGCTGTCGTCTTCAAGGGCTGTAACGGCTAATTTCTCAGCGTCCGAGTGACTGTCGTATGGGCGCTCTGACATGCCGTGGCTGTTTGAAGGAATGAAGAAATCGAGTGTTTGCAGAATGATAGAGCTTAGGCATTTGGCCTTGTCATTGATCATTTTGTTCTTGACTTCTTTGTTTGTGAAAACTGAGTTTATCGCTGCGAGTTCTATCTTGTGTGCCTTGTGTCTCCCCGCTAGTGGATGTGTTAGCGCATGCTGTTCTAAAGAATAGAGACGCCTGTTGAGAAGAATGTGGGGCGATTCTTTTCAGCAGCACTCACTCACCTGAGATTGAGACAAGCCTTCTATACTCAATAAAAAAAGGAGAGTCAATCGACAGCATCTCTAAGAAGTCTAATTCAAAGATGAGATTAAAGATACCAGCTGTTAATAACGCAGCAATGAGTTTGTTCTTAGGTACAGTAGCCTCGTAAGCATGTATAAGCAGTGCGCTCATGTCACCACCAAGTATTCGCTTCGCCCAACTGTGTGATAATGGCGAAAAGTCGGATCGCTGTTCGGGAAGATCGTATTTAGAGCTCAAGTTACACATGGATGAGGATATGCTGAGATTGATGTCCTCGTAAAGGCCCTGGCATTCGCTACGGAGTGATGATCCCATGAATGCGAACCGCCCGGACTCCAGTAGTTCAAAGTCATCGTCGAGACTCTGATATGCTTTGACTCGATTCTGTAGTCGGGATATCACTCTCCTCGCGGCGCTTGGATCGATAGGCCCGACCCTTTCGTTTTGGTCTCGATCGTCGCGTTCTCGTTCGAGCTCAGACACTTTGTTCATCAATGTGAGTTCGCGCCCCTTTGCGTTGAGCAATTCTATTCGTAGTTTCGCTTCAATAGATGGAATCGGCGGTGGCTCAGATACGAAAATGGTACCGACGTCGTTAGGCTCCAAGTCGGCAGACGGAGGTGCGAACAATTCACTGACATCACCAGCAACGACATCTGCGTTGTCGGCTGCTGGAAACTCATCTTGTCTGAGATTATCCTCCAGCTCTTCGCTCTGTGAGAAACATTGGGTCTGTAATCTAGTCTAAATTGCAGAATGTTAGTATAGACTAGGTTCTCTCTACTGCTCTGACAGTATAAACTACTCTTGACCTGTGGGTCGAGGTTCTCTCTCGAGCCTCAACGAAATCAGCTCAAGCTCGCGCTGGTCTTCAACGCCCAAGGGCCCGAGACCAGCTGTTCCTAAGGTGTATAGATGAGCGAATTTGGGGCATGTCCCGCGCTTTCGCCACTCATCCCAGAGCTTCTTTTGAATCTCGACTTTAGCGAAGTTTTTCTTGGTAGTCTGCTTGAGGTGGTCGGTCACCGTGGTATAAAAATCGGGACCCTTGTCCTGCTGGACGCACCAGTTCAAGAATGCTAATAGTTCGAGCCGGTGAGAGTTGGTCCAGACACGGCCGTCTTGGCCCCTCGAGGTGCCCTGCTTCTTCGACTTTCTGGATCTCTTTCTCGCCATGATCTGATCTGGGAGGTTTAGGGAGAGACGTGTTGCTTGAACTTCCCTCCGACGCGTATGAAATGAAATTATTCCAAACGTGGCTTTGCCCCTCTCATGTTTATATGCGTGTTGCCGGGGATGACATCAGCTATAGGAGTTGAGCACCGGGCAGCCAATCAGAGGCTGAATAGTGTTACACGACTGAGCTATCTTGCTAACTAATAACAGCTACACTCATGCTATCTACCCAACAACGCGGAATAACGCATACGATAGCATGGTTTCTTAAGGGAGCTTCGTTGCCTTGTTGCCTGGGAAATGTCAGAGTGTTGTGAGAGATGAAAGGGAATCGAGTTTGGAAAAGCCTAGCTCTCCACGACTTTCATCTCGCATCAACTTTCATCTTCTGACTGATAGTCTATACCACATCCTTACCTTGTTCATACTACACTTAAAGCTTGAGAACTTCAGCCAACATCCAATACTTCAGACTCACACATACAAGTAACACCACAACTGCAGCCATGTCATCGTCCGCTGAAGAAAATACGTCTCTTGTGGCTGCCGACTCTCATCCCAACAGTCACGCCATCGATACTGTAGTTGATTACAACAGACTGATCATCGCCTTAGACTTTGGGACGACGTATTCCTCAGTGTCGTATACCTCGATACCCGCAGGCGTCGTATCAGACTCAATCCTAAGGCGAAATATCAAATTGATATCGAGCTATCCGTCGATTGTCGATCACGGCGCAAGAGATGGGATGCAGAATGAGGTACCGACCGAAGCAATATACCCCTTAGATCCGAGTTTCCGCGACCGAGACGCTCTAATAAGATCTCGCGACGAGTCAGAATTCCAACTTGCTGCGGATAATGACGAAGAGAGCGAGACAGATAGCGTTGACAATAATCTCGCCCTCCTCAGAGCACTACACGATGAAGAAGAAGAACCGCCTCTGATGGATACCCCAGATGAGTATTCCTGGGGCTACCATGTTCATCGCCGCTGGGAACACGCCGCCACACACTCTGATCCGAATAACCTCCCTCTCGCCAGATTCAAGCTGCTCCTGGACGATAGCCCCCAGACTGCGGAAATAAGGACATTGAAGAAGAATGGTATCATTACCGGCTATCAAGACGTGATAGCCGACTATTTGACCTATCTTCTAGATCATGTCCGATCTCAGCTCCGGGAATTTGATAATAGTTGGGTTAGAGAGATGGTTCTATGTGTTCCTGCCATATGGAAGCCTAGAGCATGCAGGGAAATGCAGACCTGCCTCGCCGTGGCAATGAGGCGGGCTGGCTTCCCTGGCGTGAATCCCACCACTAATACAATAGAGCGGCTATTCATTACGTCGGAGTCGGAGAATGCTGCAGAATTTGCGGGTTCGCCTGAACTTAAGGTGTGATACGCATAACGTCTCGCCACATCCTAGATACTGACCACGTGAAGTCCAAGCAGTGTTTTACTTTAGTCGACGCAGGTACGAAACAACGAGCGTCATATACTATCTCTGCTGACTAGATTAGGCGGTGGCACGAACGACGTTCATACTTATCGCGTGACCTGTGAGGAGCCCGTTCGATTGGAGCACGAAGTCGTGCCTCCTGACGGTAATACCACCCTTCTCAAAGTATCATTGTTACTCACCTCTTTTCAGGCAGTCTTGACGGCTCCAGCTACATCAACGAGGATTTCAGGGGATGGCTGCTCGACAAGCTCGATGATGAGACATACCTCGAAGCGACCTACGGGAGTATCAACGCTCTTGTGGAAATAATCATGTCGGAACATTTCGAACGACGCATCAAGAGGAATTTTGATGTCTTTAGCGAGTGGCCGCAGAGGATAGAGATTCCTATCAATGGTCTTCAAGAAGACAAGAACTTGGGTTTTGAACCCGACCTTCTTGTCGTCACTGAGTATGAAAAATGATGGAGACAGCGATAATGAGTTGAAGCTAACTGAACATTAGAACTGTGCTTAAGAACATGTTCTTTAAGCGGCTTGATAGTATTTGGAAGCTCGTGGAAAGCCAGCTCGACCAAGCTGCCGCGAAAGGAATTGCAGTCGAGGTGAGCAGCCCTCATATCTGAGCCCGGAAGTTTGTTGTGACGAGGTACTAACCTAAAGTTATCCTTAGATGGTCTATCTTATTGGTGGTTTCGGTACCTCCGTTTCTCTCCAAAAGCACCTCAATACGAATATAAGGGCATATGCCAGACTCAACAACCGCCACGTTAAGTTGGTGCTCCCCGAAGAGAAGTTAGTCTTGGAAGTCCTACCCGTTTCTATATCTTTGGCTGACTATGGCGCACAGGGACAGGGTAGTCTTGCCAACTGTTGTTTCCTCCGGTGGTGTATACCGTGCCTGTAACAAGGCGAATGGACCCGAGAGGATTACGCAGTATAGTTACGGCATCCTGAGAGCGGAGCCCTTGAGGGACCATCCAGAGCACATTTTCCAAAGGCGCACGTTCAGTCCGCACGCCATACATCACAGACACCATTGACTGGTTCTTGAAGAAGGTAAAACTCCTTTGCTCTGATGCTTAATTATTATTTGTTTCTTTGATCTAAGATTTGAAATCCAGGGGGACAGGGTCGACCCAGTCTGGGACCATGAAATCGATAGTGTACACCTTCTCGATGCCTTACCAGGCCCCCTTATCTGTAGGGATGAAGGGCTAATTATGCCTGAAGAACCGCCCGCATATGAGGCCGGCAATAAGCCTGGGGCGAGCCATTATAGGATCGTGTTCAAGATCCGAATTAAGATCATTGGGCGAGACCTAGAATGTGAGTTGATATAAATCGCTGGAGCCTAGTAGCGCGTCAACGCTAATTCGAACAGGCACTGCGATCTATGAGCATCAGATCGAAAAGAAATGCCACATCAATATTGCATCTGCTTTCAGGCCCGGCGTGGAATAGATTGTGTTGGATTGGGTGTTTCGCTGTTGGCCTTGGTTACTGCAGAGTTGAAAAGTGATTTTGGTGAATGGAGTTGTGGAGGAAATGTTACATGGGATACTAGTAGAATGTTTATTCTGAGAGGTGATCATAGTGCATCCTTACCCTGGGAAGGATAGACGAATGGGAGACAAGCATACAAGGGTCAACTCAGCACGTGATATAATCCAGCCCAAGTGAATTTTCTGCGCCAAGGACAAGTCTTGTGTCACCCTGTGCCTCAACACCTCAACATGTCGTCCTCTTCCTCCAGTGACGATGGCGTAGATCCAGTAGATCTCGCCAGCAACATCGGCACATGGGTCGCCGCCGGCGTAGCCATAATCGCGCTAGTCGGTGTAGTCGGTCCATATCTTGCACTCCAAGCGTCGATGAGTGATAAAAACCGCGCCATGAATGCGGTGCAAGACCAACAGCAGAAATACATCTCCAGAGGGTGGCGGTTGACGAGAGGACTACGCGTGTCTAGAAGGATTCGCGTGCCGAACCTTGCACCGGGTTACATCACCAATGAGCCGGATACTGCCCCGCTTATACCGCCTCTGAGTGCAGCTTTGGGGCGCTGGGGGTTCAAGACGAGGGATTATTTGCCGTGGAATACGGGCTGGGCTAAGATGTCGGAACTGATTGAGTCTTGTGAAGTCCGGGATGGGATCAGCAACCGGCAAGTTGACCTGGGCGTCCCCAAGACAGGCGGAACCCTTGAGGTCGTCAACAGTCGAACTGCTCTAGTGGTGAACAAGCACTGGATCATGATTCTGGGTCTTCTCGGCCGATATGGAGACCGTGTCGACAAAGGGATCCTGCAACGAAAAGGGATCAAGCGGAACTTTGATGGGGAACGAGCATCGATCCGACATTTCGTTTTGCCGAGAAAAGCCAAGCAAAGAGAATCAGGTTTGCCATTCGGATTGATCGTCGGGGAAAAGAGACGCTTCTCAAGCGGAAGGAGAGGCACGTCCAGTCGAGACTCGGAAAGTTCGAGATCCTGGTCAGACAGTGATCCAGACTCTGACAGAACCGTCATGGCTGTGCGCCGTAGCGCCTATGGAACTATCACTCTCGAAACGACTCCACAACCTACGATATATGGTATAACGGGCAAGCTGCAGCAACTTGGTCGACACAAAGGATCGTGGAGCTATTTAACTTCCTTGTCCTTTGTGCCGCACATCGCCAAAGAGATTTTCGAAACAGGTCTCGATGAGAGGAGGGAAGGTTCCTCGCTGCAGACTTTGTTTTGGCTTGCTCATGGCTTTTTACCGTGTGGAAGAACAGCAGAGGGACGACAGATGGTGATATCTCTAGAGGCACCAGATCTCTCTCTGGCCTCGATTGGTAGGAATTTTGATGATCTCCTGGCCTGGCCTGCATACTCTCTCCAAGAGTCTGATGATATTCCTATATCTATTGGTATTGCAATGCAATGTCTTGGGATTCCAGAGCCACAGATATTGCAGTTTCTGCCACTTGATGCAGCGAGTCAGGCAAAATGGATGTTGGAAAAGACCAGCCATCAGTCTTATGACGGGACACAGAGTCCGGCATATGAAACAAACGAAAGAAATAGTCAATGGGAACGTGAGATACCAGTACAGCCAGCCGGTCTCAGCATCGATGGCCCCTGGGTTCGATACTCAAATCCATCACAGGAAAGCTTCTGCCTATTCCGAAGACACGATTTTGAAAAGACGTTGAGACTTCTCCTCACTATCGACTGGGATAATTGGGGATTTTTGATATGGAAGGATAAATTCTGGATCTCAATTCTACGGCGGACCACTAGTATCCTGAAGATCAACGAGATATGCGATTCTGAGTTTGGGCAAGAATTCGGACTAGCATCTCACTCTCGAATCTTTGACTGGAAACAAAGTGGCAAGTTCTATCCACAAAGATTGGAAGATCAACTGTCTTTCGACAAGTTTCTGTCCGACTACCTGGATACATATGACCTTCTGCCTCTTCGTTTCTCACTCGGAGTTCTTTACATTTTGGATGAACACCTTCGAGAGAAGGCCTTGAAAGTATATGCGAATTTATGCAATAACGGAGAAAGCAACGATCCCCGTTCCCAAGCAAGGCTAAAGTACCTTGAATCAGCTCTGGAGGAGGTTGAGGCAGAGCACCGCATCCAGAATATCATGCACAAGGATGATGAAACACCAGTCACGAATAAGAAGATGGCGGAGATCTCAGATTCCGAGTCTGTTGAAGAGATCTACACACACATGTTGATAAGAGCCTTGGATACTGAAACATTGGACCGCTTCAACATCGTCTATGAACCAGTGAGTACCACGGCAACTACGAAGAATCCTGCTGACAATGAAAGGCTGATGACTTATTGTACCGCATCACCGGATACATTGCCCCTTGGGAGCAAAAGATTCTCTTTCAACATACCTCCATACGCCGAGAGCTCAACGAAATGAAAGCTAGTACTGTTGGCGGCGTGTTAGAGTATACGTATAAGACAAGACAACTGAAATGGTACTCTGACAAAACTTCTATGTTGGAGTATAGTACGTGGCAGTTGACTCCTCAAGATGTAGTCATAACTGGCGAGAAACAGTCTATGTGGATCGAGGAGAAGGATATGGTCATGGTGGCCTTGTGGGTTGCTAACAGAGCGGCAATCTGGATTGGGGCGCAAGACTCAAAGCCGCTATTGGAGTTTATTGAAGACATGGACACTTATGTGTATGTATTGTAAGGATCGTGTGTCATTGAGCCATGGCTTCTTTCAAAGCCATAATATTAGAATAGGTTTTATTAACTCTTTAAGCACTTTGATGATCTTTAGGGTGGGAAAAATGCAGGCTAGAACGTCAATTCCTAGAGTTAACAGTTCATCATCAGGGTATATGTCTATTCTACAGGTGCCTCGAGCTGACAACAAGGACAGAAGAGGGTTAGTAGAAGACTGTAAGAGAATCTATGCTGCTATTTATGACTACATACGACGTATAGATAAAGTATCCATCGCTAGACCTATGCCTCAACAACCGCATCCCCCTCAGCAAGGACCAGTCTTGGAACGCTGTGCTTAAACACATTCTCAGGATCATACTTCCTCTTCAGCGCCGCCAACGTCTCATAATGCTTCCCATAGATCTTCTTGACGTCAGCATCCTCATGAGACCCAAGCGATATATACGAGCCCTCCAGGATATTATCAGCATCTTCTGCCTGAAGTTCAGCCTTGACTCTAGCAGCCCACTGAACCCGCTCCTCTGCGATAGCCTTTTCTGCAAGAATGGCGTAGATCTCGAACATGTGATGCCGAGCTCTTGTACCAAAAACAGATTTCTGTTCAGGCTCTTGTGCTGAGAGATGAATATGGTATGAGAAGATCAAACTTCCGCCTGGAGCATTGACACAATGCTTTGCTAAGATCTCAATCGCCTTCTTAGTCAAAGTCTTGCAGTTCAGAGTGTAGACTCGACCGTAGGAAGGCCAAGTGACCAACTTCTCATTATTCTCAAGCATTTCCGCAAGTGTGATTTCCTGCGTATTCTCCATCACGCAAGTCGCTGCCCCAGCTATGTTTTTGATCCACGAGCGGCCTTCATCTTTGTCGTCACCGTGCCAAGTTGCGATTACCCTGAGAGTGACGGGCTGGCCTGGCATTTGGGCGATCATAGGTTGGAGCTGTAAGTACACTGGAAGTTGGCCTGATTCGAGAAGCTTTTCGTAGTGCTGGTTGTAGGAGGTGAGGGCTGCGGATAGGTCGCTTGAGTCGTAGATGATCATGGACGAGAGGATCTAGACATCTGAGCAGAGGTCTTAGTTCAATCGAGAGAGACGTACCTTGTTGATTGGGTAAACCTTGATGGTAAGTTCAACGATTACACCGAGTGATCCGCCACCGCCTCGGATGCCGACAAGAAGCTCTTCATTAGCATCCTGGACTTCTCCACGAGCATTGACTATCTTTGCTCCGATTATCTGATCAACGCCGAGGCCGTAATGAGACGTCAACGGTCCGTAGCCACCGAGCGTAGCCCATCCAGTATATCCGACACTTGCGACAGTACCACTAGAACCTTTAGTCAGTCTTGGAAGCTTGTCAACATTGGTTGAACTACTCACGTAGGCGTACTCAGTCCTTCTTTCACCAAGACCCTGGCCAGTTCACCACTGAGAATGCCCCCACCGACTTTTGCGCTTTTCTTGTCTTCAGAAATGGCAACGTGCTTGATATCTCGCATATCAATAACAAGGGTACCATCAACCAATGTTCGGCTGGCGCAGTCGTGGCCTCCCCCTCGCACGCTGAACTCGACGCTGTGCTCCAAGCAGAACTGCAAAATCAGGGCTACTTCATCGCTTGTTTGAGGTCTCACTACACCAAGAGTCTGAACCGGTTTCTCGACAAAGCATTGTTCAACTTGCTTGTAGTCTGCTGCATCAGGTGAGTAAGTCTTGGCTTGCGTGTCGGCAAGATAAGCCTTGAGCTTCGAAAACAGAGACGTTGCGGCCATGATGGGTACAGCTTATGTAGAGAACATGCAAAGATGTTGGACGTCGCTTCGGTCATATTTATATCCTCGGGGACTCCCAAGCCACAGCCCCGCTGAGCGCGGTGTTCTGTCAAGTTCACCCAATGCCTTGGAGCCATGGCGTATGCATGTTTCTTACGCCGGATGAATAAGCCAATCACCGCGGAAGCTGAGGCTGTGCTGACATCTCAAGACAATTTCTGATTCGTGTAAGAACGAACTAATGCAAGCCCAGCTTACTTGCTTCCACGATACTTCTGTGAGTAAGACTGAATGAGATTCCCCTCTTTTCTCTGTCATCTACCATGAAGGATGGAATTTTGTGTGCGATATGGTAGAGACAACGTTGGTCAGCATGGCTCAGTTACCAACAAGGGACTTATGGAGCGCTGCAAGCGGAGAATTAGCGTCCGTAAGCCCTTGAGCTTCACTAGTCTAGTGAGCGTATAGTGCATCCAGCGTATTACGCATTGCGTCATTGCCGATCAACAGGTGCAGATCCCGCTCTAGCCTTGAAGCTGTCGAAGCAATCACCAAAAATCACCTAGCCTTCGACAGGAGGTCTCCACTTGGGCACTGAAGGATCACGAAAGACAAGCGTCCGTCGCTATTAATTTAGAACTGGTCTTTGACCTCTTCGAAGGATCTATGGTGCTGTACAATGTAACCCTCTTGTTCCCACTAGTATAGATGATTCCATCAATCTAGTCCGTTATTAGACCCTTGCCCATTCTGGTTCGAGAGACCGACAACACTAACGCTGACCAAGAGTCAAGGGGCAGGGACACCTGGTGCAAGCGACTGCATCCATGATTAATACAGAGACATCTAATTGGGCAAAGAAATGCGACAGAATTGACATTGTAGACCTAATCACTCTTCTTAATTCCTCTTCAGGTCAAGTGCAGTAGTATCATATGAACCAGTTCTACTAAACGCCCTTTGGTATGTCATGCGTACTGTGTGCCGAAGAGACGAGTCATTTGTGGATCCGAGACTTTGGTCCTACCTTCGTACGGTTTCGCAATGGAAAGCTACTGCGAGGAGTCGACTGGAACTTCAACTATTGGGGCGGGAAACGTGCACCATCCGGTGATGAGCATATCGCCAAGATAGCCTCGCAGCATATCACCAACTCTCCTCCTTTGGATGCCTCCATAGTCACTGAAGGCGGGGCAATTGAAGTTGACGGAGAAGGCACGTTTATGGCTGCTGAAACCGCTATCATTAATGATAACCGAAATGCCGGAAAGACAAAGGAACAGATCGAGGGGGAACTATCCCGACTCCTCGGTGTTCAAAAGTTTCTCTGGCTTGCAGGAGAGGCCGGTAGAGAGACTACCGACTGTCATATCGATGCGCTCGCTCGCTTTATTCGCCCAGGAGTTGTAGTCCTAAGCAAGCCATCGCCTCAAGGACAAGGCAAATATAGCTTCGCTTACAATGATGCTCGGGAAAGACTGTCTAAGGCTACTAACGCCCAAGGCAAAAAGATCGTGTTGTATGATTGTCTCGAGCCAGATCTAGGCAAGCTACAACGCGTTTCGGAGGGGGAGAACTGCGTGGCATCATACGTTAACTTCTTGAATGTTAATGGCGGTATTATTATTCCTAAGTTTGGCGATGAAGAGAGAGATGCGCAAGCTCTTGAATTGTTTAAGAAATTGTACCCTGATATGAGGGTGTCTCAAGTATATATTAACCCACTGCCGTGCATAGGTGGTGGAATTCACTGTGCCACGCGGCAAGTTCCAGTCCTTAGTTAACTTAGAACATCTTGATTTTTGTTTCCCTCACGATTTACAAGTTGGGTCCTGTTGTGTAAGGGAAGTTAGTTAGCTAGCTAGAAGGCATAGATACCTAAACTAGTATTAATTAGCCTTGAGAATATTCTAATAAGTCCTATTGGCAATTATAATAATATAAGCCCTAGTAAGTTATATTAAATATGATATTATTTATTTACTATAAAGTATATATAACTAAAAGTCTTAACCCTAACCCGATTTACTTAATTAAAAAGACTTATAATATAAATTTTAGTATAGCATTAACCTTTTACAAGTAAAGGCTTATATTACTAATCTTTAAAGTATAATAACTTATTAAGAAGATACTATATAATTACTATAAGCCTATTAATAATAATTAAGCTTCTATTAATTTTATAATAATAACCTTAAAGGTTAGAATAATTAATATAAGTATTAGTAGCCTAAGTGCTGCTATTGCTCTTTGATGAACTGGCGCTTAAGTTGAGGTCACTAAACCAGCATCCAGCTACTGAGCTCGGCTGACTTTGCGCAGGTCTTCGAAAGATCCAACTTCAAAGATGAGATAGGCGCTGCCATCACCATCACCCCAAATGGAATGCGCATCCTTCATCACTTCGGCTTCGATCCCAAGACAGCGCGCGGTGTGCAGAACAAGCAGATGCGTATGGTACATCCGCAGACTTTTGAAGATCTTGTCGTTGAGAACTTTAGTCAGGTTGAAGATGACTACGGTGCACCTTTCATGTTCTTCCATCGTGTGGATCTTCATACTGCGCTGAAAGAGATGGCTTTGTCGAGCGATGAGCGATATCCAGGTCGGCCGGTGGTGATCCATAATGGACACTCTGCCACGAGTCTTGACTGAGAGAAGGCCAAGATTGTGCTCGATAATGGGGAGACTTTTGTGAAATATCTTGTTGTTGTCGCTGACGGCGTTCGTGTAGGTCCAGTATCTCTCACGTTACATCGATCACTGGCTAATGTTATTAGACTAAACTCATCGACGAAACTATCCAAAAGGATGTCCCTCTGGAAAACATCGGCTCCTCTTTCTACCGCTGTCTAATCCCCTTCTCCGAAGTGAACGAAAACCCTGACCTGGAAGTCATTTTCAAGAACCAAGATCCAGGTTTCTGGGTCCTCTTTGACCTATCTACAGGGACGTTCCTCGTTACATATCCCTGCCGCGATTGAAAGATGCTCAACGTTGCTTTTCGTCACAAGACTAAAGCAGAAAATGAGCATGCAGTCGATTGGAACACCGACACGAGTCTTCAAGACATTACTGCCATGGTTGCGGGGTTCAATCCACTGGTGGCTAAGTTGTTCAGTTTGTCGACGAGCGTTTCTGTTCATAAGCTGTTTCGCAGGGAGCCACTTGAGACGTACACTCGAGGGAGAGCGGTTATCATTGGTGATGCTGCACATCCCATACAGCCCACTCACGGTATGTGTTTAGACCCCTTGAGGGTCGCAATACTAACAGGAAGGTTAGCACAAGATGCAGTTCTTGCGATCGAGGAAGCAGCCGCACTAGAGGCTCTCTTCAAGCACATGCAGGGCCCAGAAATGGTCGCAGAGCGTCTGGGTTTATACAATGACATTCTGAAGCGTCGTATACATGTTACTCAACTGCTTTCTGATGCACAACCTGGAATTTCGAGTATTCTGCGAAAGAGGGCTGAAGATATCTGGGGAGAAGGCATCTTTCCTCCTGAAGCGATGAACTTTACGAAGCCGATTTAGGACTTCTTCTATGCATGGGATGTCATGGAAGAGGCAGAGAAGGTTTTAGCACGTGTAACATAGTCCATCGTCCTTCCTGCATTTAAACACTACATTAATAATAAATATGAATTTGGCTTTTGGCTCATGTTAACGGTCTTGGAAGATTGAAGATACGTAAACGAAATGCCGCTACAAGACTCTAATGCCTTAGGAAATAAAGATACTATAGTTAGGTTTAATCTTTAAAATTAAATAGAAAAAAGTAGTAACTTCTTATTATATAAGTCTTATAATAATGAGGCATTTTCTAAGAATAGTTATTGTATAAAATATCTATTTTATAGGCTTGAAATATATATATAAAGTGCCTTCTTACACTTTCTTCTTTACCATAAGCAAGACCAGTGCTGTTTGACCTCTTAGTAACTCCTCACCAGGCTTCACACCTGCCTCATGTAAAAGACTTTCAATTCGCCTTCTTGCCTTCCGCACTACATCCTCTTCCGTTCTGGCCTTGTCGATATTTGCTTCTCTCCACCTTGTCACCGGGCTGCTAGTACCTATTAACTTTTCAAACTCCTCCGGTGTTAAATCTTTACCAGTACCCAATCCCTCAGTTTCCGAGCCCCCTCTACTCTTGTTCCACTCTTGACGGAAGAAGCTGTCCTTATCAAACTCCGCGATGGGAGTCTCAATGTTCCAAGGCAGTGGCAGGTCAACATAAAGATCGCGTGTCAGCGTATTGCCTTGCTTGTAATATTGACGCAGCTCGCTCTGGAGTATGTCCTCTACTGCGGCTTTGATGGCCGTGCCATTAGTCGTATTAATGGGGTCCACAGTCATGCCAGTCCTCGCCCACAGAGCAACAGTACCTCCCGGCTTCACAACACGTGCTGCACTTTGCCAGAACCGTGCCATGTCGAACCAATGGGCCGCCGTTGCAGCAGTCAGGAGGTCGACGCTGTTATCAGCGATGGGCGGCTGAAGATGAATGCCCAAGGTCTCAGCAGCCGACACCTCGAAGCGTATCGGCACCGCCATCGATCTTACAGCATTACGCGCGGAAGTGATCATGCCTTCCGACGGGTCCAAGCCGATCGCATGAGAGAAGAAGAGAGCCAGGTCTTTAGTAGCCTGGCCTGTGCCGCAGCCGACGTCTACTACAGTACCAAGCTGGCCGCCAGTAGATGTGTGATGATTCAGGATGATGTTGTAGAGCTCTCGGGAATAGCTGGGGCGTCCGATGGCGTAGAATTCGCCTTGTGCCTGAGTATATTCCCGGAACGTTATCTCTTCTCCAGTATGCATTGTAGAAATGAGCTTTATTGTAAGGTTGTATATTGACAGGAGCTTTGTAATGGCAATTTGAATGAATAGAAAATGCCTTACTTTATATATCTAAGGATTGAGAGATAAAGGAATCGGCCCGAGGTTATGATATTTATATTTCACATTCATTTATTGGATTTTAATATGACGTGATGCCCCACTTCACTGACGTGTAATACTAGTTTTAGAAGTGTTATTTGCAGTTAAGACTTATAGCTCAGAGCTTATTCTAGCAGATAGAACTTAATTTTTTATTTCTTAAGATATATTAACTATAAGTAAATATAATAAGTTATTTATTATTGCTTTTTTATAATTTATTTAATTTATTAATAATTAATAATAATATAAAAATATAAAAGTAAAATGCCTTTATAAAACTTATACCTTAGTGTATAAAGATACGATATATAGGCTAGAGAAGATATGTAACTATTATTTCTCATTTAACCTTTATGTAATTTATACATTTCTCTGTAATACGAGAATTAATATATAAGCTATTGCGAGAGCCATGTTCTTGTACCGCATTTACGATAGTCCGTCCGTCTCGGCATGATGACGTGCATTGCTGCCCAACGTAAGATGGACAATCAACAGCATCTTTACGGAGGGGTTTCACAAAGCCGACTATCTCGACCACTTCCCTTAGTCACCAGACGACCTGTAACCGATTCCCCCCACTTGATTAGGTATCCGAGTCCAAGATGGCTACTTCAATTGTCCTTCGTGATGAAGTCTCAATCAAGAACTCGTGTGCGCACCGGATACTCCATTGGTGGAATCGCATCACCTTTTCTCAACTAGAGTCATCGGCAAGTTCGTGTCGATTATGCAGTCTTTATAGAGATATTGCCCTCGATCTTGTGAGAGGCCACTTCCCCGATATCTCAGACGCATTGTCTCAAGACGAAGCTGAGGAGGCGCTGAAACTTGAGGAATTGACCATGAGAAGACATCATAATTCTCTTGCCATTCGAGTATCAGACCATTAAGTCATTCTTGATGTCTTTGCGGACAGAAATACCCATTTTTTGAAGTTTCAGGGAGTGGCTTTGTTAGCATGTACCGTGTTGGGCAATACACAAACTCGAAGGAAAGTTTCGAACACGCCGAGGAATGGATATCCAAGTGTCTGTCAACTCACACCTGCCCTAGACCTGGCACATCAAAAGTCCTGTTGCCAAAAAGGTTGCTTGCGGTTGAGGGTGCTCTCGATGACCCTGTCAGATTGATAGAGACACGAGGCGATGAGTACCCTTACGTCTGCCTGAGCCATCTCTGGGGGGATCCTATACACAAACAGCTCAAAACAACTACACGAACACTCGACAGCCACATGAACAGTATCGAGTGGGAGAGTCTACCTGCTAAATTCAAGGATGCGGTAACAGTTTGCCGGTCAATGAATGTCAAGTATCTTTGGATCGACAGCTTGTGTATCCTACAAAGCTTTGCGGGTATAACACCCAGCGAACTTGAAGCTACTCGGCATGACTTTGCCCTAGAGAACTCTAACATGGCGAAGACATATCAGAATTCCCACTTCACCATCTCCGCCGACCTCTCAGACCACATGGACAGTGGCTTCTTCTCCAGATTTCCCGTTGATGAGTACAAAAAGGACGTCATAACTGATCGCGGGAGTGCAGCTTCTCTATACATCAGGAGGCACATCAATCACTACCAAGATCATACTCCAAGTTTGGAGACACGCGGCTGGACTCTTCAGGAATTCCTCCTTCCACCGCGTGTGCTTCACTTTGGTGCGTTTGACATTGCGTGGAGATGCAAAGCACGTATTACCTGCGAATGCAGGAATTTAGATCTAAACAGGAGGCGACAGTTGCCCTGGCATCGATTTCATCTTATTGAAGATGCTACCCGGCTTCCCCCGGACGATCCAGAAAAGATTCTTGAGTGGTGGGAGCAAGTAGTCCATGAATACACAAGCCGCCAATTGCCCAACGCCGCTGATAAGCTTCCGGCGTTGTCAGGCCTAGCATAACAGCGAAAGCAAGTCAGAGGGGGTGATTACCTCGCAGGACTGTGACGGGACTCGCTTATCCATGATCTCTGCTGGTTCTATGTCTCCGATTACAACGACCCCACATCAGGCGGTGTAGGCAGCAGGGTTTAAAATTCCCATGGGTACCTAATGATAGCTTAATGCCCAGTTACCTAGGCATCTAGTTAGGTAAATAATATTATATATAGGTACTTATAGGTATTTTAGAATGTTCTTATAATACTTATAATATATATAGATACTAGAAATTGCCTATAGGTACCTATAGGTAATATTATACTTTTTTATATAATTCTTAAAAGTAATATAAATATAATATATTTATAGTAATTATTTATAATTATTTATATAAAAAGTATATTTATATATATAAAAAAAACTTTAAATTAAATATATACTATTTATATAAAAAGTATTATTAGTTTCTAGTTAATTACTTAATATTAATACTTTAAGAATTTATTCTTTTAATTTAGCTTTTAACTTATAATAACTACTATAAGTTAATATATTAAGCTTTACTTAATTTAAGTCTTTTAAAGGTATATAAAAATAAGAGTTAATAAAATTTAAATTATAAAAAGATTAAAATAAGCTTAATAGTATAAATAATAGAAATTAATTAGTAAATAATTATAAAAGTTATAAGTTTTAAAAATAAAAAGAAAATATTTATAATTAAAAAAGAATAAAAGATAGTTATTAATAAGTTATTAATATTTTTTTTTAAGTTTGCATATTAGCCTTAAAAGGTATCTAAGCATCTCTAAAGTCTATTATAATTTAAATATTACTTGCTTCCTAGGCAGTAAAGCTTTATTAAGTTAATATTATTAAGTTAGCTGCTTTAATTACAGCCTAAACCTAACTGCACTTAAGCTAGCTAGAGAGCCTTTCTTGCTCTTCAGCTGGGCTAGATCTTCCTCTTGCAACCCACTTCAAACAATACCACGCTTCAATCGTCTAACACGCAGTAAGTCATCTAACCTACATACCTTCTGATCGCAGCCGCTAACAACATCACAGCTACACCGTCACGATGCATACTGTTAGAAGAAGCCTGCAGACTCCCGATCCTGATGAGCCTTATCTGACAGAAGGACCTAATGCGACCGAAATGAAGGATATGATTGACTAAGCTATCAGCAGCGGTAACTATTACAAGCTATATAATAAGGCTATAGAGATCCTAAAGGCCTAGAAGCATATAAATAATGTTAACTGCATTAAGCAGGTAGCCTTTAGTTGCAAGATCCTTAAGGTTATATAGCCTTATTATAAGCTAATTAATAGAGGCTTTCTTAATGCTAAGATAAAGGCACTTAATGCACTTAGAGAGAAGTTGCTTAGAGGGATAGATCTAGAGGTTAAGGAAAGGGAATTCATTATAGCCATTTGCAGCAGCTTGTATGATAAGTGGCTTGAGGCTATCAGGTAGCAGGCTGAGAGGGCAACGAGAATCACTCTGCAGTGAGGATAAGAGAGGGGTAATTGCGGGGTTCTGTTAGAAGAAAAATGTATTAAGTTTTATGTAGGTTTAGGAGCCTAAAGTCAAAGACTGTTAGCATTGGCAGCAATAGAGGGCAGAATTGATTACGCTATACAGTATGTAACTAGTCTACAATTATAAAGACTAGCTAAACATCAGTGCACTATCAGTATAAACAGGGGAAAAAGAATTACTATAAAAGATTATTACTTTACTTAATAACTTTAAATTAAAAGATTTATAATTATATTAATTAATCTTAGCTATAATAAATTAAAGCTATATTAAATTAAAGTAAGCCTTTAATATTTTTTTTTTTTAAGTTTATATATTAGCCTTAAAAGGTATCTAAGTATCTCTAAAGTCTATTATAATTTAAATATTACTTACTTCTTAAGCAGTAAAGCTTTATTAAGTTAATATTATTAAGTTAGCTACCTTAATTATAGCCTAAACCTAATTGCACTTAAGCTAGCTAGAGAGCCTTTCTTGCTCTTTAGCTAGGCTAGATCTTCCTCTTACAACCCACTTTAAATAATACCACGCTTCAATCATCTAACACGCAGTAAGTCATCTAACCCACCTTCTGATTGCAGCCGCTAACAACATTACAGCTACACTGTTACGATGCATATTAGAAGAAGCCTGTAGACTCCTGATCCTAATAAGCCTTATCTAATAGAAGGACTTAATGCAACTAAAATAAAGGATATAATTAACTAAGCTATTAGCAGCAGTAACTATTATAAGCTATATAATAAGGTAATAGAAATCCTAAAGGCCTAAAAGTATATAAATAATATTAACTGCATTAAGCAGGTAGCCTTTAGTTATAAGATCCTTAAGGTTATATAGCTTTATTATAAGCTAGTTAATAGAGGCTTCCTTAATGCTAAGATAAAGGCACTTAATATACTTAGAGAGAAGTTGCTTAAAGGGATAGATCTAGAGGTTAAGGAAAGGGAATTCATTATAGCCATTTGCGGCAGCTTGTATGATAAGTGGCTTAAGGCTATTAGGTGGCAGGCCGAGAGGGCAACGAGAATCACTCCGCAGTGAGAGGGGGACGGTGTACCGCGAAATGGATGAGAGAGGGGTAATTGCGGGGTTCTGTTGGAAGAAAAATGTATTGAGTTTTATGTAGGTTTAGGCGCCTAAAGTTAAAGACCTAAAGTTATAACATTAGCATTAGCAGCAATAAAGGGCAGAATTAATTATACTATATAGCATGTAACTAGTTTATAATTATAAAGACTAGCTAAATATTAGTATACTATTAGTATAAATAGGGGAAGCCTTTAATATAATACTTAAGACTTTAGTATATTTTATTATATAAATGCTAGATTATATTTAATTAGCTAAAAGAGCTATTTTTACTTAAACTTAATAAGAGTTTAATTATAAATAAAAAAGGTTTTTTAATTCTTATTCTTCTTTTTTTTTTATAACTTATAAAAATTTTAAAATAATATAAATATATTACTTTTAAAATAATACTTAATAATTCTAAAAGTAAAATTCTTCTTAAGGTATATATTATATTAATATTTTACTTACTATATATATTTATTTATTAACTATTTTATAAGTATTATTACCTTAATTAAATTAATAGTTAAGCTTTTATACTTTAAGATTTACCTTATAATATAGTAAAAAATTATAATAGTTAAATATAAAGCTATTAAGTAAAATTAAAAATAAATTAAAGAAGTTAAAAAGAAAATATATAATATAAGATAAGTAAAAGCCTTAAGGTTATATATAGTAGTAATTAAAATAGAATAGTAAGTTAATTCTTAAGTACTTTTTACTATTTATATTAATATAATAAGTAAAAATTCTTTAGAATATCTATTAACTTTAATATATAACTAAACTTCTTATGTTATAATTGCTATTTTAGTAAATTATTTAAGAAATTAAATTAAGTATAAAGTCTAATTTATAATTTTAATTATTAGTAATTAAAGCGCTTTAAAAAATAAGTAAAAGCTTTATTATTATACTATTTAAAAGTAAATTAAATATTTATATTTTAGAAATCTTAATTAAGTATAATTAGGCTTAAACCTATATATAATTTATATAAAGTATATAACTTTATATTATATTAATATAAAATTAGTAAAGATAATTTATAAAAATATAAAATCTTAAAATAGCTTTTTAAAATAATAAATAAAAGGTATATTAGCTAATTACTATAAATAATTAGCTTAATTAACTCCTTATTATACTTTAACTTAAGTAAATAAAAATCCTTAGTACTTTATTCCTTATGCTAATACTAGCTATATATTTTTTACTTATTTCTCTTCTTTAAAGAGTCTTAAAAGTATTAAGGTAATTTAAAGTTTAGTATTAATAAGCTTTAATAGCTTATAAGCTTTAATAAAAAGCTAAAATATAAGATAATTAATACTCTTAAAATGCTATAATACTTCCTTACCTAGGCCTAAATGCTATAAGGTAATATTATCCTAAAGAGATAGAGGCTTAAGAAGGTAATCCTATATAGCAAATATATACCTCTATTAGCAATAGATTTATTAAATCTTTTTAAGTATAAAGAATTTACTAGTTTAATAGAAATATTAATAAGCTTCTTATTATATTTACTATCTTTAATAATAAAAAACTTAAAATCTACTAAAGTTACTATAATAAATTAATATATTATAAAATCTTATAATAATATTATCTTACTATTACTTTTATATTAAAGGGAACTTAAAGGGAAGAATATCTTTATATATTTAACTTAAATCTAAAAGCTTACTAAAGGGCTTCTATATAAAAGCTTAATTATTTATAGATAATTTAAAGAATAGATTAAAGAGCTTAAATGCTTTTAGATTTTTTAGTTTTATAATATATTAAATATATAACTTAAGTTAAGAAAAGATATTTAAATTATAAAGTAAAAATATAAATTATTTATAGCTAATTATAAGTAAGTAATTACTATAAATAATTACTATAAATACTTACCTAAAGAACTTAAATTTAATTTAAATAGCATTAATCTTATACTTAACATTTTAAAGGTAGTTTATAATTTTATTACATTTAATTTATAAGAAATATAATATAGTAATTATTAGCTATTTAATATAAGTTATATAAATTTTAAAATTAACTTAAATAATTAGCTTAAATTAATTTAAAAATATTATATTTTTATATTATAATCTTTTACTATTTAATCTATTTATTAGTTTTTAGTAGAACTATAGCTTAACTTTTATTTTAATTAAGCATTTTATTAATAAAAGTAAGCTAGTAATTATTCTCCTTAGTAAGATTATTAATATCTTCCTAGAGAGAATTATTATTATCTTATAGGATTTTATTAGCTTTAAAAGTTAATATTATAAATACTTTATCTTTAAAGAGATTATAATATTTACCCTTTTTAATACTACTTTAAATTAGCCTTTAAATATTAGTAAATAAAATATACTTACTAATCTATATTATAGTTATTAAAAGCAGTATCTTTAAGTGCTTTTTTAGTTGCTTTATTAGCATTAAGATAATCTATATATTAGTAAAGTTTAGTCTTTAGATAATTCTACTACTAATTAAAGTTCTTCTTTATAGTTTTATATTTATAGCATTTTATAAAAAGTATATTTATTCTAGTATAGGCTTTCTTTATATAAGGATTTATTAATAAATCCTCCTTAGGCTTTTATTTATATAATAGCCTACTAAGTAGATACTCTAGGAGGATTAGCTTAAATAATTACTATAAGTATAAATAAGCTCCTTACTTTAGCTCCTATTACTTATTTTTTCTACTTTAAGAAAAATTAGAAAATAGTAGCTTTTACTATAATATATAAGGAAAATAAAGGCTAAAGCATAAAAATTAATATCCTTATAGCTAAAGGCAATTATATCTTAAAAGCTAAAAAATTAAAGGTTTAAAAGAGATAAGTTTAAGAGGAAATTAAGATTTCTAGTATTATAGTAAAAATAAAAAAATAGATTTTAAATTTAAAATACTAGTTCTAAATAGATAATAATTAGTAAAATACTCTCCTCTAATTAGCTTAAAATTTATAATAAATTACTATACTAAGACCTATTACTTAAAAGACTAAATCTTAATATTAACTTAACTTTAACCTTTTAAACCCCTTAAATTTTAAAATTTATAAGTTTTAAGTAAAATTTAATATTTCTTTTTATTCTATCCAGCGCTTTCGAAACACGTCTCACCATAGCGTTATAATGCTCATAAGTGCTGTTCCCCAGACCGAAAGCAACATACTTGACATTCTGAAGATCAACATCCGGTTGCTCCCCATCTTCACCGCCAGTGATGTAAGTATAAAAATCCTGAGCGTTATCTGTAGGTTCACCCTCGCCGTACGTAGCGAGTACAAACATCAGAACAACCTGCTCAGACAGTTCAGAAAGATCATTGTAGTCATACTCCTCAAGGTCAGCGACCATTGGATCAAGGCCATAGCGAGAACTAGCTTCTCTTGCTAGTTTTTGAGCGTAGTTCTCTGCGGTACCGGTTTGGGAACCATAGAAGATGATGCAGTTTTTGCCGATGTTGTTGCAGATGTGAGAGATGCTTCGAAGACTATCCTCTTTTGAAGCTGTTGACTCTTCTGATGTGGTGGGTTTGGGGAAGAAGAGTTTTCGTAGTTTGCCATTTGACAGATAAGCAATTGCTCCGAGGAGTAGAGAAAGAAGTACTATGAGGTCTGTGGAGTTGATTATTGGAGACTCTGTTGTAAGAAGGGCTTAGTCCAGAATGGACTCGTTTGTCATGATGTCCATATCAGCCATTGTGTCGAATACTGATATTGAAATTGATGTGATGATGATCTGCCACTATTCAGAAATTGTGAAAGCCTATTATACCATTCGAGAAGTCATCGCGAACTTTCTCATGACCCGAGTATCCGGCGCGGAATACTTTTCCGACAACCGAATTTTCGACAATTCGCCATACAAGTCGAACCAGCCAATCACAAACACCATAAAGCTATCGGAACTTTCGCAATATTTCCGACCAGATGTCGAAGCAAGGTATCAAATAGCAGATCAAGATTTCGGTTACAACTGGAAATACGGATATAGACATCGCGATGCTTCTTTCGGTAACTCGCAGTCATGCTTCGCTTGTATTATGCTGCCACCATGTACTGCACTCATCTCTATGTAATGATATATGCTCCCAGCCCCAGGTCACAACTGCATCTATGTCACCTGAAGAATGTAGAATGAGGATCAAGCCGCATTCTTCCAAGCATCTTTGACCAAACTCCACGTCGCAAAGACCGCCAACGGCGAAACAAACGCCTCGGGTATCAAAACATCTCTCAGACTCCAATGAGTAGCAACACTAGCCCAAGCCAGATTCTGAAGCATGTCGCTCTTCCATTTTGCCTTCCATGTCTTTGTAGCCAGTTTCTCCTTATCCCGCATAGTATTCATCCACTCCAATGACAACCGCCCAATCTCAATCATTGTGAACGCCGCCCAGGAGCGAATTGCGAGGAATGTTAACCTTTCTTCTGATTCGGCTGAGCGTTTGAGAATTCCTTTGGAGGATAAGAAGCCGATTGCTTCGGAGACGTGGAATGACGTGAGGCAGAGGATCTGCGAAGCTTGGATCCCTATGTCTAACTTTTTGATGGGTTTTCCTGCTGAGCGCTCGGTGGAGATGCGTGTGATGAGATCTCGCGATGCCTTCCACATGTCCAAAACGCCAAAGAGGCGATTCATGATCTGCCATTCATCGAGCATTGCGCAAAGTGCCCTTGAACAGTTTGCGACTCGTGTTGTTGATGTAGCCATTGAGTTGATATGAGATATCGTGAAGAACGACTTGGAGAGACCTTTGAGTCTCTTGCTTTGAAGCTTTTGGAGGTAGGATGCTAACAGGTCCATGATGAAAGTGACCAGGCGTACAGCTTCGCCGGCGAATAAGAGGACAACATCTCGACTTTCCCGCGACTCAATAGTTCTGAGTAGATGCGAAAGAAACTTGCCAAGTTGTATGTTTCTGAGTATTGAGGATTTCGCGTGACAGTTTGGTGAAGAGATCATGATGAACTACCGTGCGATAACTGAGAACAAACGGGAACGCAGATAGGGATAATCTGATATCTGATACAAGTCTCACAACAAGTCAACAAAGTATTACGTGGTCTTTCTGCAATGATACAGCATTGACTAATGCCTCAAAGGTTCCGACCGGAACGAACAGAAATGAAACTGATAAGAATAGTGATGAACAAGAAGTCGAGTCATGGATGTGAAGGTGACACTCGGAATGCTCTAGTTCCGGGCTATCTGGTTCCGAAGAATGAGAAGATAACGAGGGACGCACGCGTCAATTGATAGCGAAGCGAGCGCGCCTTTTTAGTTTTATCTCTTAGTGTCGGGTAAGTACTTGAAGAGGAATTAGTGATTTTACTTCCGAACTGGGTAGTTTCTCATCACCCCGCAAGAGGAAGTCATCACAAACACCAAAACAGGTCATTACAACAATTACATAGTATCTTAGTAATTCAGTGGCATTTATGTTAATACCTACAGCTTAAAAACATTGACCTTGACACACTTAACCTGCGTCCAATCATGCAACGCATCCACACCATTCTCCCTCCCAAACCCACTCTGCTTAATCCCTCCAAACGGCGTATTCGCATTAACGCTTCCCCAGGAATTAACACAGACCAATCCACACTCAATCTTATCCGACACACGGATCGCTTTGCTGATGTCATTTGTGAACACTGAAGCAGCTAGACCGTAGACGTTGTCGTTTGCAAGATCGATGACTTCTTGCTCCGTCTTGAACTTGGCGATGCTGGCGACTGGGCCGAAGACTTCTTCGCGGATGATGCTGGCGGATGGTGAGACGTTGACGTATGCTGTGTTGGGCACGAAATGACCCTTTGAGTCGTGTGTTTGAGAACCACCGTGGAGGACTTGTGTTCCCTCTGAGTTGGCCTTTGCGATGAAGCCCATGATTCTCTCCTTTTGCGTTGAGCTAATAACAGGTCCCTTCATCGTCTCCTGCAACAAAGGATCACCCAAAACAGCATCTCTAGTCCTCTTCGAAAACTCCTCTACAAACTTATCATAAACATCCTCCTGCACATAAATCCTACTCCCCGCCGCACAAATCTGCCCATTATGCGTCGTGATCCCCGCAGTCGCCCACACAAGCGCATTCTCCCAGTCCGCATCAGAGAAGATAACACTAGGACCTTTACCGCCAAGCTCGAGCGTCACGCGCTTAAGATTGGACTTTGCAGCGCTGGCGAGGATGGTGCGCCCGACGCCGACGCTGCCGGTGAAGGAGAGCTTGCGGACTTCGTGGTGGTCGGCGAGCGCTTGGCCTGCGACGGTGCCGAGACCGCAGAGGATGTTGACCACGCCGGGGGGGAAGCCGGCTTCGATGATGAGTTGGCCGAGTTTTTGGCCGTAGAGGGGGGCTAGCTCGGGGGTTTTGATGATGAGGGTGTTGCCGGCTGCGAGGGCGGGAGCTAGCTTCCAAGAGGTGATCATGCTGTGATTATTAGTACTGAGGTAGTGGGCGAAGGGATGTGACTTACAGAGGAGTGTTCCACGGTACGACAGCCGCACAAACACCAATTGGCTCTCTCTTAGTATACGCAAGACCACTCTCATAGTCAATACTCTGCCCATCAAGTTTATCCGCCCATCCCGCGAAATATCTACACGTCTCCGCTGCTTGAGGAACACTCATCCCCATGGACATGTTATAGAGCATGCCAGCATCAACAGCCTCAATGGACGCAAAGTCCTCAACATCGCGCTCAATAAGATCAGCAAGCTTGTTCAGCAGGCGACGTCGTTCCTGGGGAGGTGTAGTCTTCCATGTCGCTGAAGCCTTGCGGGAAGACAGGACAGCGTGGTCGACGTCAGAGGACTGGGCGGCGGAGACGGGGCCGATGGGGGCGGCTGTGGTGGGATTTTCGATTGTGATGGTTTTGTTGGCTTCTGCGGGGGTGAAGGTGTTGTCGATGAAGAGGCCAGTGGGGACTGTAAGAGTCAGTAATTGTGTCAATGCACGTAATGGGAATTCATTGGTGTAACGTACGTGTGATCTTTCGGCCACCTGCGCCGGTGATGGTGAGTTCCGTCATATTGAGTGAGTTTGTGTATTCGGGTATAAAATAATAATAATATCCACTTAGTAAAATATTATCAGACAGCAAAAAGTCGATAAGCTACACGGCGAGAGAAGAGAAGCGCAGTGAAACCGCATGCATATTACTTATGTACATTACGACGGCCATTCCACTCGGAATCTAGGATGTTATGTTCCGCTACAGCACTGACTATGTTACATGAGGGGTTATGCATAATCCAGTGTCTCACAATCTCCTCTTCTTTTTACTAACTACTTCACAGCGGTGAGATCATCTCCATATCTTACGTATATTCAATCCACCGCCCTGCTTGAACCGTTTCAGTTGATGACAAGAATATACGACGATGTAGTATCTGTGCCAGGAGCCGCAATGCGGACATAGCAGATGGAGAGGAATGAGTCTTCCGATTGGACCGCGGTTATAGGCTCGGAACCGCAGTGGTGATTCCGATGGTTGTGGAGTTAGTGGACGAAATAAATCACGCAGATGGGGACAGGCCAGGCAATATCTCCGTTATCTCCAGCGGCCCGCGGTGTAGGCTTGGCGAGTCGGCAGTCGAGTGCCAAGATGGAAAGGCCGAGATCCGTATCAATAAATGCCTATCCAGGCGATATTGTTTCGATGAATTGGCTGAGATGGCATTTGAGCTTAGGCCGCAAGGTACTAGGCATCGCTTCAAGGCGGGGTAGAACACGTTGCCAGAACTCCTTACGCTTATCCTACCACTTCAGCTTTCGTTTGCAGCTTTTGCTGGTGGTAAGCTCGAGCAATTTCTTCAGTAGGTAGCTAGACGAAGGACTCTGTCTACTAACTCTTCTGCAGCGTGACGACGCCCATGTTCAAATTCGAAACGGGCGTGCTGGAGTAACAGTCGCAGACATACTTCGATGGCGATTCTGAACACAGTAAAATGCTGGATACTTGTTGACTATTCGCAGAATATTCAGATGACCGGATCTCGAATTGAGGCTTCTTGATCTGCATGTAGTAAATCTTTGTGTAGTTTGCAATCCTCACCACTAACTTTCCACGCGCTCAGCCCGATTGGATCCTTTTGAAGGCTGCACCTATATCTCCCATGTCCTAGAAATGTTCTATGACCGGCTTCACAACTCCGTCATTAGTCCATTTCGCAAGCTGGGTGTAGTCGCTTCTCGAAGGACTGCGGCCGATGATCTGAAACGGCCTTTGACCCCCGCCTAACGCTCTAGGCCACAAAAGGATAGTGATTAACAGCTTAGGCCCTGATCCAATCGACACACTCGATACGGTCCGTTAAATTTGAACAGGAGGCTATTCCTAAATTAGATAATTTTAGTGTTAAATTATACATTTAAGGGATTTTTAATCTAGACTGCATTTATATAATATATCTATTTTACTATAAACTTAATAGGGAAAGGTTAATAAGAAATAGAATTAAAATAGTAACTTTTTAGCTACTTTTTTATTATTTACTTATTTTACTGCTTATTAAAAATAAATATATAGTTTTACTTAATTTATATAAGGCTATAAGGCTAACTTTTAGCTATAATAATCTTAAAATGCCTAATTATACCTCTAATAGCAGTAATAATAATAATACTATTAACTTAAATAATAGATATAGTAAAGAAGAAGATTTACTTATTATAAGGATAGCTATAAAGACTATTAAATCTAAAGAGAATAGAAAAAGGCCTTATTTCTTTACTATTTTTAATTATAAAGATATTATTAACTCTAGTAGGTTAGTTATAGTAAAGGAATTTAATTAGAGACTGCTAATAGGCTATAAGAAGAGATTTATAAAGGAGCTTTAAGTTATAAAGGATTAATTCTATTAATTAGCTAACTAGATTAATATAAATATAAGCATAAAGGAATCTAACTAGTAAAGCTTATATCTAAAGCTAATAATCTTTCTATATATTATTAGTTAGAGCTGCATATAGTAGGCAGCAGCATATTACTTTAGTATCTTTTAAAGCTTTATATCTTAGATAATAGTAATAGCTTTTAAAGCTTTTACTAATATATATAGAATATTTATTATCTAATTAAAGCTAATAAAGGTATATTATAAGCCTATAATTAAGCCTTAATATTAGTACTTCTTTAACTATATTAGCACTATAGATAGTACTTATATAATAGCTTAGGTCCCTAAAGAAGATTAGAGGAAGTAGTATAATAGAAAGTTCCTAATAACTTAAAATATCCTCTATACTATCTGCCTTAATAGGACTTTCTTATATATCTTTACTAGCTATAAGGGATTTATAAATAATACCTTATTATTACAGTATACTTAGTTAAAAAGCTTAAAGTTATATATAAATAGATTTCTTATTAGGGATGCTAGCTTTAGTGCCTATATAGGACTTTTAGTTTCTTATATTAGCATTAAATATTATTTAAATAACTAGAAGGTATTACTAGAAAGACTTTAAAATAAGAAAAAACTATATAACTTATATTACTTATAACTATAAATTATTATTAAGCTAACTTTTAGTTAAGTTAAGAGGAAATTTTAGATAATATAATCTTTACTACTTAAATATAATATATATAAATAGATCTTAATTATATATATTTATATAGATTTATAGAATTTCTTAAAGTTATTAAAAGAGAAGCTAGTATTAAAGAAGTTATAAGAGAAATACTTATAATTAATAATAGCTTAAGTATAAAATAATCTCCTTAGTAATCTTAAGGTTTTAAGAGATTAAATAATGTTTAAATTATGATAGACTTTGGAGATGCTTGGATACCTTTCGAGGCTGATATGCAAACTTAAAAAAAATAAATTATAATAGATTAGTAGGAAGAGCATTTAGTATATATTAAAGAAATAAATAAATATAATAAAGCTATTTTCTAATAAAAATATAAAAAGTAGCTTAGTAATAAGGAGTAGAAGGCAGTAAGACCTTTTTATCTTAAAAGGTAATATTAAGGGAAGTTAGTAGATAAAAAATAAAGCTGCTAGGAAGAAGCTATAATAATTATGAAAAACCTTACCTTTTAATAGCTAAATTACGTTTTTCTTAGCCTGTATAATAAATAGATTAAGGTTAAACCTCTTAAAATAAGCCCCTTTAGGGAAGGATTTTATTACTATAGTATTAAGTCTCTAATTAATATTAGTTTTACTTTAAATTTCTAAAGTATTATTAGCAGCTTTAGGGCTATTTAAAAATATATAAATTATTAAAAGCGCTTTATAATTAATAAATCCCCTTATATAATTTCTAATAGACCTCTTTTAGGTTAATATATAGTCAGTTTTATAATAACCTTAATTTAGAGACATAGGTGTAGAGAGGTAAGCATACTAGCTAGCAGCTACTAAATTAGTTACATTAGTAGGGGAATTAGCTTAACTAGTACTTTACTTTTTAATTAAATTAAATTATCTATAAATAGCTAAATAAATTTATATTTTTTATATATCTTAATTAAGGTATAATTAACTTATATTTTAATTTTTAGAAAATTTAAAGCTATTTATGTAATTTTATAGTATATAATATAAAAATGCAGCTTCTAACTAGTCTTACAGGCCAGTAGGTTAGTTAGCTAAAGCTGCATAACCCAGCTGCAGAGGATTTCTAACCCTTCTACTAAATTTAATAGCTATACTAAAAGCTTTACATCTTTAACCTTATAGCAAGATTAATATCTTAAATTTCTAATAGCATAAATACCCTTAAGGAAAAATAAACTTATATATTTTATTTTATAAGTTAAATTTAATATCTTATATTATTTTTAAATCTTCCTATTAACTTCTAAGCATTAAATATCTAGACTTTATATAAAAAAGTTACCTCTTTATTCTCTTATTAAAAGTATTATAAAATATTATATATATACTATCTCTAAGTAGCTAATTAAAGAAGATCTCTATTTTTCCTTTATTTACTCTCTCTAGAAATCTTCTCTATATATTCTATACTACTAACTATATATTATCTATACTAATAGGTCTTTAACTTCTCTTTTAACTTATTACTAACTTAAAGACTGCCTTCTCTATTAACCCTACTTATAAATCTCTAGGTTAATAAGGTCTTTATACCTGCTATAATAATTAAGTATCTCTAGAGTTACTAGTTACCTATAATAAGAAATAACCTAATAGTAAAAAAGTTAATTAAGAAGTCTAAGATAATAATAGATAAGGAGTTACTATAACTTTATAGAAAGGTAAAGGTAATAGTAAAGTATATATATTTTACTATATAGCTTTATAAGTAAATAGCTAATTATTAAACTTTAAGTCTTTATTAATTTAAGAGTCTATTTTAAGATTCTTTTATATTATTATAAAGAGTTAATAAGTCTATAATATTAGTAACTTTAAGAGCTATAAGTTTAACTTCTTATATACTATTAAATGCCTGCTAATATAAATCTAGATTTTATAATCTATTGCATTTAATAATACTAGTACTAACTTTATACTTTTTTAGCTACTAATTTTAATTCTTATTTATAGTAGTAATAATATCTAGCTTATAATTATAGCTTATATTACTTATCTTTCTTATTATTATAAAGAAGGCCTTTTAATTCTTTAGCAGTTTATTAAGCTTATAATTAACTTTTACTTAATTAAAAATATATAAAGTAAATTACTTAGTAAGTTTATAGCTAATTTTAATATAAATAACCTTTATTAGCTAGGTTTTCTTATTTTCTAGCTTCCTACTAACTTTCTTTATATTATAGCTTTTAAGGAGATACTCTATCTCTACTTTAGTCTACTATGCCTTTAAGCTAGGCTTTTATATATCCTTTTAAGGAGTTTTTTATATTTACTTTTTAAATATATTTTATTATACTTATAGATACTAAATAGAAAGAGATTAACTTAAAGTAGGCTAACTTATTAGCACTTTAATCTCTTTTTTAGCTTTACTTTTACTTATAGTTAAAATCTCTTCTTTAGGCTAGGCTAGGGAGGGTATAGATTGCTATAATAAAGCAGGCATTATTATAGGTTCTTAGTTATATAAGGCTATAATAGTATTACTAACTTTAAATAATTTCTAATAGTTATATTACTTAATTTCTCCTCTATTAACCGCCTTTCTTATCAATTAAGCCCCTAAGACTAACTAGGGCTAGTATAGCGGGTTACACATAAGCTGGTATAACAGCTCAGTTATGTAAGTGGCAAAGTATATGTGTGCCGGATCGAGTGTGCCGTTCGTATCGATTGGATCGGGGCCTTAACAAATTTCAAATCCAGCCCGCCAACGACTGTAACATACAAGCCTCTCGGGTCAAGATATTGGTAAGATTCCCAATAGAGCCGCGGATCAGAGAAAACGGGGTCAACTATGAGGTCATACTGCTTGCTACTCTGCTTTAATGCACCAACATCTTTGGCACGATAGTTGATGACCTCATCTGTACCAATTTCTTTGCCAAGATCTGTATTTCCACCCAAGAATGTCGCCGTAACGCAATAGCCGAGTGCTTTGGCAATTTGAGTAGCGTAGGTGCCGAGTCCGCCGCTGCCTCCGATAATCAAGATCTTCTTCCTGCCACCTCCATTCCCAATGAAAGGCACAATCATCTGATATGCCGTGAAACCCGCAATGCCAAATGTTGCAGCATCTTCAAGCCGAACATTGTCAGGAACCCGGTTACACAATTGTGCTGCTACCACAAGGTATTGGGCACAAGCTCCAAAATTCATTGGCTGTGTTTGGCCGAACACCTTTGATCCCTCCTGGAACTCGGAATCAGTAGACCTGGCAACAGTGCCTGCAAAATCGAGACATGGAATTCCTTTGAATGCCCAAGTGCCAATTACCGGGGTCTCGGCGACTTTGTATTGGAATGGATTCAGCGAAGTATACGCAACCTTAACGAGCACATGGCCAGGAGGTAGGCTGTACGTATGTTTGGGCATAGGTTCTTGGTCGTTGATGACCAGGGTCGTTTCAAGTGGCCCATTGCCTGTTCGACGAACCGCCTTCATCATGGAGGGGAGAGGAGGACTCATTTCTATCATTACGATTTGTTTTAGACATTGTTTTCTAGACTCGGCATCGGTGACTATCAAGTTTTGTTAGATCTCTGTACTCACCCAAACCACGGTAATGCGTTACCTACGAGCGATAGTCGCACTTACTGACCGGTCGGCAAAGACTCTCCTAGATTCGTCTGCGGTATAACTATTTTCCTTGTTTGTTGTTGCCATCTAAGGAAAGCGAGCGGCAGCAGCTGAGTAGAACTGAAAATAATACTCGGCCGTGCTCAAGAGTAGACTCAACGTGATCTGAGCACCAGTTCGGATAACCGCAGATGTTGGACCTAGGAATTGAAGCAAAGGAAGAGCGCATGGATATAAGGAGGAAGCAATCGGCAACATTTGGTAAACCTAGATTCCATACTCAATGGCTAATTGATGCGATGATGAGTGGGCGTTGATGAGCCTCATTCTGCCTCGGACTCGGCACCGAGACCGATAGGTTCTACACCTCTTCCTATCACAATCATTTCTAGCAACTAAAAATAAAAACTCCAGCTTCACGTGTAATGTATACAATTTGATGGCATGGAGAATACCGAAACGCACATCCTTTCGGATGGCAGGACAATAGCTTATGGAGTTTACGGGGCTGGTGGTGACACTCCCGCCTAAAATATCCCCACCGTCCTCCATTTCCACGGCATCCCCGGCTCACATCATGAGGCCGCCGCGTTCTACGCCTCTGCCATACTGCATGGCATACGCATCGTCACTATCTCGCGCCCAGGCAGCAGTCTATCCACTCCGCAGCCCAACCGCACATTGCTCGACTTTCCAGCTGACGTTGTCTCGCTCGCCGACCATCTGAATATCCAACGCTTCGCCGTGCTGGGCTTTTCTGCAGGCGGGACTTTCGCTCTTACATGCTGGCACTGTATCCCGAACGCGTCTCGTCGGCGCCTCGCTGGTCGCATCAGTTCTACCTGCGAGCCTCGGCTCCGAGGGTATGAACACAATGCCATGGACCATCTTCAAAGTCGCAAGATGGGCACCAGGCTTACTGACATATGTATTCAACTGGAAGCTTAGGTCCCTCACGCGCGACAAACAACATCTAGAGAGGCTAATGCAGCGGTAGGAAGCCGACCTAGCGTCACATCATTGGCCAGACTATTGCACATGGAAGGGAGATTTGGAGCTGAGGTCCGCATTGGTAAAGAGCCTTCGTGAAGAAGTATGGAAGGGGTCGAGTTCCGTAACCTGGGAGTATAGGCTCCTGGGGATGGGTTGGGGTTCGAGCTAAACGAGCTAGACGTTGAGCCGGGACAAATGGTGTTCTGGCAAGGAGAAAGGGACACTAATGTATCACCGGCGACACTAAGGAAAGTAGCTTCAATGATTCCAGAGGCAAAACTTTATGTATTAAATGGCAACAGTCACTTAAGCTTAATGAAGCAGAAGAACATCATAGCAAACCTGAAGGATATATTATATATTTAAGCCAGTAATAAGATCATCTAGATAAGTAGAGATAGTATTTAAAGAATAATTATATGTATCTAAATAAAAGATTTATAATTAGATAAGTAATGTAAATTATTAGACTAATTATTAATTATTAAGCTTATCTTTTTTTAAAATAAAAGAATAATGAAAAAGTATAAAATAATTAAATTACTTATCTCTATTACATTTCCAAAATGCAATATCTGATCCCTAAAAGAGGGATAATTATCATGTAGTTCTTCCGTTTTAGGAAATGCAGCACCCTTGGTCAAAATGTCACAGGTCAGGTTCAGTACACAGGTGGATGCATACCTGCAGACATGACATACATGTGGCTGGTTCCCTTCAGAAATCACAAACTCTTGAGACCTGCGAATTTGGCACTAAGCAGCAAATGGTTATTAGTTCGATCCTTAGACTTATCTAGATCTTGAATAAGGGAATATTAACTGGGAAATATTTATATCAGCGCAATGCTCAAACAACTTTGGCATCGACGCATTGACGAGTGTAGTGACCCCTAAAGTTCAAGCAGTCCCAGATCGTGCTTAGGTACAACAAGACAGACGGCAATGAAAAGATTTAAGGTAGACGAGTTGTAGTTATTTCTTTGACTTGTCCTTATCGACCTGGAGTTTACTTAGGGAATTTTGAGAATATTTCTGATAGACTTAATATAGATTAAAAATTCACAAACTACAGGGAAAAGCTTCTTAGTAGATCATAATAAAGAAGAAATTCCCTCGGTTAAGAAGTATAGTTTTAGATCACTATGGCCTGAGTCTACTAAACATGAGATAGAAAATAGGGGTGCGTTTTGTCCCCTAGAGGACGTTCAGCAGTCAATATGGTGAGAGAAAACTTATATTAGTTTTAATCTCCTTTTCTAGCTACCATTTTCTTGAAATACATATTGTACCAAGACACCACACTTTAAAAAGCAGTCTAAACGAAAGAAAATACGGTATATATCGCGTAAATATATACCCGTTATGCCTAATGGCCCGATGAAATTGATGTGTGCAGTCCATTAGCAGTTGAGACTTGTGCTGAGAGCACAAATCATCAGAAAGAACTTAGTGCAGTCCATTAGGCTATGCGGCGACCGTTTCAGGCCCCACAGCCAAGCTCGATGCCTTTCTGGAAAAGCGTCCCAAGTACACCAGGAAAGGCAAAGCCAGCGAATTCTGATGTAAGCGTTCCAACAATGCCACATCCGCCGCTTGGCTCCGTAGAGGAAGACGAGAAGGTGATTTTAAGGTGGTCAGATAGGAGATTGTTGTGATCATCGTATATATACGCGTTGATGTGGGAAGGAACCTGGTGTCCTGTTGTTCGCGTAGAACAGACCGCGTGCTGTCCTCCCTGGCAGCCACATGAGTCTCGGTCACAAACAAACTCTGATGGAACAGAACACGAGGGCTGGATAGGGTCGGTGAAGCAGCATCCGGTAAAAATGTCATATGCATCTTTGGCCGAAATCTCATTGATTGCTTTCCATGCTGCTTGGACCAAGGCATCGCGGTTATTATGGTTGACACCGCCGGTATCACCTCATGCACCTTCGACGTAGACACGCACGTTGATTTCGGTCTTTATGTCTTGGTGGCAACGCTGCAACTGGCCAGGATACGTCTTGTCGATGGTAACGGCTCTTTGGTTCCCACTTTCGGCATAAATAGCCTCCCAAGTGGCCGCATACAGATCGACATTTCCAGCTTGCACCATTTCGTCACTGACTCTGACCTCGACCTTTTGCAGCGCCAAAATGGTCGAAGCAAAGGCAGTCAACATGACAGAAATCTTGAGAAGCTTCATGATCTAATCTAAAACGATTTGTTAATAAGAAAATCCTTGCTAAAAGTTGGATGGTTCTGGGCTTACCGGTGTAAGAGATACTTAAGAGAGAGAGGGAGTTGATATCAATGAGAAGTAGTTTGCTGTTGTTGTTGCTGTTGATGAACACCTTAGTGGAAGGGGATTACGCTGCCTTTTTTAGATAAAAGACTTTCTACAGGTCTCCTCGAATACGCAACCATTCGTCCGACAAGCCGGAGTGACTCACGTATCTATCATACTATTCGTATTCTACAAAAGCTAAAACAAGACCATATTCTAAAGTTCTTGCAACAGGGATCAATCTCACCTTGAAACTCTTTTGCAAGCACAAGCCATGGTCTACTGGCAGAAGCTTAAGGTCTCTGCATTCTTCTATACGTCACACAATGGGATACACTATAGCTCCAGCCCATTGATTGACATCAACATTTTACGATTCATTGCCATTTGAGACCCTATAAGGAGACAGCCTCCACATCAATACTCAGTCAACAAATCTTATAGGGCTGGCTGTTGATATTCCATAGGGGCCTATATTGAAATAGCTGATTGATTGATAGTTAAAGATTATGACGTCTCAACAAGACATATCAGGCCAACACACAATAGCTTAGCTGCGTTCTTAGTGAAGGCACTTTTGTAAAGTTTGTATCCCACCTACCTGGCGCATAGTTTCCAACTCATCTAGAGGTATGAACTAAAGGTGGACGCTCTCTTGAGGGCGTACCAACAATGCCATAAAAAGAGTTCACCACGTGTCTACAATACTAAGGCGTCTATCAAGGTTCACAGAACTCAAGATAAACCTCTAATGCAGTATAGCCCTTATACCTTTCATGGCCGTGACACGTAGAGAAGAGGTCCCTGCTTAGATACGGCGGCAGCCAAGACCATTAAGCTAACTCTGACACCCTGACGTTGAAACTCTATAGACCTCAAGTTAATGTAGAATAAGCAGAACCACTGTGATTTGTTAACTAAGTCTTGATCACGTCACCAGTGCTAACGTAAACCAAACTAGACTAGTTTGCTAGTATTGGTCTTCAAATGCTACCATACCTTGTATAACGAGTTTCAATCCTTTTCTAGGTTCTCTCTGCCGGAATAAGCTCTCAGCCACAAGTCTCAACTGCAAATAACACTTCTAGCCCACAACTTAGACATCAATACCATGATGACTGACTAATGGCTACAGCATAAAGCTGATATCATAAGAACCTAAATGATAACTCCTTAGCCGGCCTTGGAGGCGTATAAGATGGTGCCTCCAATCCCTCAGCTAAGAAAGGTTAGCTTAACACCACAAACACTCCAGATCTTCAAGATAGCAGCTCCAACAAGAGAGGTCTTTTATAAAGATCATCTAAACTAACTGGATATCTAAAACTACACTAATAGAGCTGTTATAACACCCCAAGCAGCAGTTACACGCAACATAACCCCCCCTAGAGACCTTGACTGGCACTTCAACGATGTTCGGGATTTAATCCGCTTAGGGGATTTCCATAAGCTCAGTAGTGAATTCCTCATCAAGCTTGCTCTCTTTAACTGTCTAACTGTTACCTATACAGCAGCTAACAGTCCACTCCTTGCAGGGGTTATATCAGTTACCTGGCAAGAGAAAGGGGCACTATCTGCCCTAAAGAAAATGAGGAAATTCAATGCAGCTGCAGCGTGAATCTGGCTAAATGAGGCTTGGATCGTGTCTATAGTTGACATGTGGATGGCGATTCACTCATAGGATCTTCTAGGTACGGCGCATAGCTATCAGATTTGTCAAGAAATACTGACGCACGAGAAAAGCTTGACCTGAAGAAAGTTTCGTGATGATACGTATGTCGGTGCTATTGGGGCTGAGAAGAAGGTTGGACTGGAAGAAGGTTCGGGGAAATCGGGAGGTGGTGGCAGTATTGAGTTTATGAGTCAGTCACAAGGTTAGAAAATACACTTCGGGTTTAACACAATGTTCAATCCTTTTCAATGATAGCTCTTTGTTATTTTGCCTATCTCATTAATTTAAATGTATATGATCTGAATCTAACAGTCCCCTCTTGTGTATCAAATTGAAGTGAGTTGCTGTGCAATCAGTCGAGACCCAGGCTGGGCAGAATTTGGCAGTCTTCAGAGATAAGAAATAATGTCGATCTAACTTGAAACATACAAATTAGGTTGGTGGTTGTTTCAGGCAACTCTCGAAAGTCTAAAGCTTACCCTGTTAGATTCTTAGCGCCTTTTATGGTTAGACTGTTAATTACCACGTTATGCTGATAAGAGAATAGGCGCAGGTACATGGCGCTAAAGACCGTGCCAAGAAATGCTTTCGTATTCTAGAAAGAAAATCTGAAACACAATTCCCAAAGGAAGGGGGATTTCGGCACCCGGCATTCGATATCTATGTTTATAACGTGTCAAGCTAATAGCCACCTTTTAACTTATCTTGACATCCTGTCCGAGGAATTATCAACACCAAGGTCAATAAAGGGTCAGGCAATATCTCTGTATTCTCCAGCGGCCCGTAAAATAGTCTTGGCGAGTCGGTAGTTAAGTGACAAGACAGAAAAGCCGAGATCCGTGACGATAAATGTATGGGCAAAGGAATGTAGCAGACCCGCTATCATCAGCTTCTGAGACTCTAGGGTAGCATATCCCAAGCGCTTTAATGTTTCAATAGATCTCCTGTCGGAATCGTTTCACATAAGCAGCAGCCGGCATTTATCTCAAGAAATCTCATTCATGCTAAAATAATGCAAACACTGATTTACAATCTCATGCCATGTTCCAATGATATCAATCACAGCTTGGGTCCTTCTTCTTTACAACACCCACTAGTCAACCTCGACGCAACGTCCTTATCAGACGGAACATCAAGCGCCGGATTCCCCGTAAAGAAATCCGAAGGCGAAATATGCAACTGCAACATCTCAACCGGCATAACCGGCCAATCCTCCACGCGCGGATTATGCGTAAGTCCAAAGACACTCCAGCACACAACATCCTGATTCAGCACATCATCGCATCGATCAGCTGCGTCGCTCACACCGCCGACTTCACTCTTGCTAAGAAGCGTGTATCGTCCGCCTGCAAACAACTCGTGGTCCTTGTACTTGGTGACCCAGAAGTGCTTCTTCGCGAATAAAGCGCGCTTGGCTTGTGTGCTGTTGGGGTCGGCGAGGAGGAGTTGTGTTGCGGGTGGTGTGATCTTGTAACCGACTGGTTTGCCAGACACACGGTTTAGTTTGTTCAGGTTTTGCACTTTGAAGACCCTGTTGCTAAACGGCGCGGCGTCGATGCCTTGAGAAGTGGTGATCCGCGTCTGACGCACTTCATACATGTTTCCATTAGGATTCGTCCTCTTATCCATTCTCAACGGAAGACTCTCCTCTTGAACAACCGTGTTTTCATTACCGTCGATAGAGGGATCGATACGCACGCAGAAAACATGCTGATGGTTTTGAGCCAGCGCGCCAGAGCTAACGATGTTTCCCCAGGGCGCTGTCTTGCCGGGATCCATGTTTACAACAGAAACAATACCTGTTGCGCGGGCTTCCACGACAATGCCGGCTGCTTGGTCGAACTTATAGTTGAAGACGTACTCGTAGTTGGCGAGGGTGATGATGAATTGGATGACTAGCTCGCGGCGTCGTGTAACTACGGCGCGGCCGGTTCGCCAGTCGGTGTGTTTCCAGCCGATGCCGTTGTCTTGCTCGTGTAGACAGATGACGTTCTTGCTTTCCTGCGCGGAACCATCTGCGTCTGTGAGGATACCATCGAAGTACTAGAGTTGTTAGTCGAGAATTGCGTAAGTTTGGGGTTGAGCTTACCTTGATCACACCGAGACAGTCGCAGCCGAGAGTGAGGTTGTTGACGCAGTGCCCAAGACCGCCGTCACCAAAGTCAAAGGCTTGCTTGCGGTGGTATGGTGGACGAGGATCAGCATACGGAACAGTCTACCAAATATTAGCACGCGTTTCATAACTATTTTTCCAGTAAACTTACCATGTCGCTGATGCTCAATCTGTAAAGAACAGGACGACCATCATATCGAATATCATGGATGACAGCTCCCTCACGAGGATTAAACGTAACCCTCATTCTCCACTTCTGCCACTGAATCAAGTTCCCCTCTGTGATGGAGAAACTCGGTCCTTGCGGCTGCACAACCATCAAGGGCTTCAAATCCTTCCTCGTCCCATTTTCCAAAAGCTCAGGGACGTACTCTGCGCTCTGGCAGTGATCAATAGCCCCAGTGGCATAGGTCTTGCCAGTAAGACTATCGTCTTTACCACCTGTAGCAGGCTCATCAATGCGGATGATCTCCTTGGTAGCTGCGTCCATGACGGGGATCAGAGGCATAGGATAAGCGTAAAAGTTGGAGTCTTGACCCTTGCGAGCATCGCGCGCAAAGACGAGTGCTTGGAAGTAGCGTGTATTGCCATCTTCTAGATCTGGAGCGCCGTAGGGCCAGGGCTCAATGACTGTCTCGAAACCCTCGGGGAGTTTAATCTCCTTGAGTTTATCCTGAAACATCTTTGATCTCTTGCAAGACTCAACCACGATATCAAACTCAGCCCTAAAAAGTCAGCATCTCGCTTACGCCAAAAATAGCAGGCGAACTCACGTAGTCAGACTGGCCTGGTGCTCCTCGCTGATAAGCTCCTGCGCAACAATACTCCTCTTCGTAACATCAACGACAGACTCATAGTAAAGCGACTTCTGGTCTCCACCAATGACATCGTAGAAAACCTGCGCGCAGCGATCAGGTCTCGGCGAAGCAGCAGTCAGAGACCCAGAGTGCTCAAGCTCAAGAAATATGAGGACTTCTTCCTTGGGAGGCTCAAACAGGTACGATTGTCTAAAGAACAGCAGCGCACCGGGATGAGACGCCTTGACAATGTCGCGAGCAAGGTTAGTCTCACGCGCCGTGAGGGCAGACAGAGGATGTGGTGCAGCCATAGTTGGACAAAAAAGACTCAGGACAATGGGATTGTTTGTTGGTTCAATGAATGTCAGCAAACGTGATATTTTGGGGCTGTCAAATAGTACACCCCGGAAGGTGTCGTTCCGAGCGTTACACTCGGAACGCCCCTCGGAACGCGGAAGCACAATCTCTCTTATCTCACCCAAGTGATAACGCAGCCCGTAAGGAATGACTACTACGTAACAAGTTTAGCTCTCCCCGCGTTCTTGATACGGCCCCTGTTTAGCGTGTGTTTTGATCAGAGATGTGATATGCCAGCAGGGGGTCCGCTCTGATATCTCTTTTCCCTTATCAAGATGATTTATATGAACGACATTTCCGTGCTTTCCATAGCTCCACTTACTCAAAAAGAAAACGATTTTTTGCTATAAAACATTTATTATTCTTTGTTTGAGAAAATGGGCGAACTTGAGAAAGTTAACGTGGCTGTTGATAAAGACGCCATGAGTCTTGAGGGTAATACCGGAGTCTCTAGCGATGATGCCCTGCGTCTTGCGCAGTTGGGTCATACGCAGGAACTTCGACGACAGTATTCTCTATTTTCTCTCATTTCTCTATGCGTTTGTCTTATGGCGACGTGGGAAGCTCTATCCTCTGTCGTCGCTACAGCTCTCATCACCGGCGGAGCACCATGTCTCTTCTACAACTAGTCCGTCTCCCGTCTCCAGCAACAAGCACCTCTAACATGATCAGTCTACTATCAGCAGTGTGCTCAATCTGCATCGCCAGTTCTCTTGGCGAGATCGCTTCGATATATCCTACTGCTGGAGGTCAGTAATCCCCCTAGACATGGCCCTTTAACTCGAGACTAACGCTTTGAATGGTACAGGTCAATACCACTGGGTAGCTGCCCTTTCGCCCACTTCCATTCGATCGACCGCGTCTTGGGTCACAGGCTGGGTCAGCATTGGCGGACAAGTTGTCCTCACATCCTCTGCTGCCTTTGCCGCCGGGCTCCAAATGCAAGCGCTTATAATTGTGAACAACGACACGTATGTCCCTGAGCGTTGGCAGGGCATGTTGTTCTACTGGCTTGTTCTTGTCTATGCGCTTGTTCTCAACATCTGGGGGGGACAGACTTCTTCCGCATATCAACACGGTGTCGGGTACGTTCTTCCGCTGGCAGATGATCTTTCGGAACTGACGGCTCTAGGTGCCATTCATATCATCGGCTTTGTTACAATTGTTGTCGTTCTCGGTGTCATGGCTCCTAAGAACTCGGCTTCGTTTGTCTTTACAGAGGTCACCAACTCTAGTGGCTGGGCCAACGACGGTGTATCATGGCTAGTCGGCCTCTTGAGTGCCGTGTATCCCATCCTCGGGTATGTCCTCCTATCCCAGTCATAACGCCACCATCTAACCGTAACAGATACGACGCTGCCTGCCATCTAGCAGAAGAAATGCCCCACGCCAGCCGTAACGTCCCTCTCGCTATGGTAGGCAGTGTAACCATCAACGGTCTCATGGGTCTGGTATACTGCATCATCTTCCTCTTCTCAACCGGTCCCCTCGAGAAACTTCTCGCAACCCCCACTGGTTTCCCCTTCATGCAAATCTTCCTTGATGCTACCAACAGTCGAGCGGGATGCACTGTTCTCTCTGTTATCATTACATGCACTGCTATTGCAGCGACTGTCGCTGGAACTACATCTACCTCACGAACGCTGTGGGCTTTTGCGAGAGATAAGTCAACGCCGTTTGACAAACAACTCAGCAAAGTCGACAAGCGTCTTCAGATCCCCGTTTACGCTGTCGTGGTTGTTATTGTTCTTCAGATGCTCCTTGGTCTCATCTACCTCGGCAATACCACTGCCTTCAATGCCATTCTCTCCATGTCCATCATTGGCATGTATGTCAGCTATGCTTTCCCCATCATCGCTATGCTCTTCGCCAGGAAGAGTATTCAGACTTCCAATGGCTTCGGTCCCTTCAAGCTCGGACGTATCGCTGGCCCAGCTGCCAATGTCATCAGCTTGATATGGATCACTGTCGTTGTCATCTTTAGCACTTTCCCATCTGCTATGCCAGTCACACCGCAGAACATGAACTACTCCATCGTTGTCTTGTCTGGGTGGCTCTTTGCTGGTATTGCATACTATGTCTTACGTGGGAAGTACAAGTTTGAGGTTCCGGTCGTTGACCTTGACGTTGTCGAAGGCCTTCGTGATGGAGTCCATGACAAATAATTGGATAGTGATAGTTGAAAATTGGAGAGATTGATATTTTCTTTAATTGTGCGTTATGGGAGGTCTAAATTGTCTTACACGGTATTTTCATGGGATTGGACGGGACTTGGGATGCCTCAATTTGTACGAGATACTTATGCAATGAACACGCTCTCTAACTCATGCTTCGATCATATTGTTACATTCTTGTCCCGATAAGTTCCACCAAACCGTGACTTAGAACCCCCCATTGAACCGACTCAAATCATCACCCTGCCCAACACCCCCATTCTGATCCGGCAATGCCGCAGCTTGATCAAGCCCATTGACCTGACTCACCGGCCTCAACATATTATCCTGCTCAAACGCACTAAACAAATTCAACAGATCCGTCTCCAGCCCGAACATATCTGTCATATTCTCATCCATGAAATTGCTCCCCAGTCCATTTCTCGGCCAATTCGTCGGAACTAGCGTCTGCTGCTGTCGAACCTCTGGCGTTTCTTGCTGCAGAATCTCTGCGAGTGCTGTGTTTCCAGTGGGTGTAATCGGTGACTCTAGCGATAAAGCGCGATGAATCGTCCCTTTTAGTGAGCGCCATAGCCGTCGACCTAGTTGTCCATGCTGGGAGATATTCTTGAGGAGACGGACTGCATCTTGGAAACTTTGTCGGCAGCGATCGGCAAAGACATCTGGGCCGTGACATACTGCCAGAAGAATTGTTGCCAAAGCGCCAGTGAGGAAATAATTAAACGTTGCTTTCTGGCGGGCGTAAATATCGCTTGTCTCATTCAGATTCACTAGAACTTGGATGGTATCCTGCGCGAGACTGACAACCAGTTGAGCGCCCTGCATGTCAGAGCGTAGATTCTCAGCGCTCATGACATGATGTCGTAGAACCAAGTTTCGGATATAATTCCCTCTTAGATAAAGAAGCGTTCTCAAGCGTTGTAAAACCCGAGGTTGATGACGCGGAGCCTGTGAGAGTCGAGGATACACGAGCTGTAGATCCTCAGGTATAGAATGAACCCATTTCTGCGTCAGAAAGTCGAAGAAGTCGACTTTATCTTTTGGGACTGTAAACGGTGAAGAATCAAGCGGTAGATCCTCCCAGACCTTGGAGCATAGCTTGGCGTAGGAGACCATGCATCTAAGATATGGATGTTGCTCACTCTTTGAATCATCAGTACATGCTTGGGTTTAGTATATGAGGGGAACTTACTGGCTCTGGACATTGGGGATCGATGTCCCGATCGGAAATGCCGAACGATAGACTAGTCCCATAACTCCACCTTCGGTCCAGAATGTATACACACCAGAAGCAGCGAAGTGCTAAATCTCGTTCCGATGGGTTGTTGAAGTTTTCAAAGAGTGAAGTTCGGCGGTGAAGACCGATTTCGAGACATTCGCGACCCGCGTTGCCGATGGCTCTCCAGGCGAGGAGGTCTTCCCCGCAGTGAAACCAGTAGATGCTCTAAACGCTGTCAACAATTGTAAGACGAGTGAAGAATTGACTTACCAGCATTATCATGAGTTGAAGTTCTTGAATGTCGATAAACGCCTCGCCCGATATCCTGCATATAACAGGCTCAACATCATCAATCAACTTCTTGCTGATATTGTTCAGCCCCTGCGCCTCAATAGCAACAGACGTAGCAACCGCCAACTTGATAGCCTGTACATCCTTAAGCGTATTCTCCCCCGGCGTCTGAAACACCGAAACCGCCTTGGTCGACAACTCATTAACGTCAATGAACGGATAAACACTCTGAATCTCCTCATTGTAAACATCCAACAACCTCTGAACCTCTGCAATCCCCAAACTCGCTAGAACCTCAACATCTTCAACCCCCGGTGATAGATGCTCACTCTCAGCAACAGGCTCAGTCTCACTCGGCGATTCAGCGGGCGTGCTAGTACCGGTAGCGTTTGGCTCTATTCCCATGCCAGTGAGGGAGTTCTCAGCGATCTGGAAACTATACGCCGAGCGCGTCGGACCGACGAATTGAGGCTCGCGCGGCTCGTTGTGTACGTTGCGGATGTCTTTGCGGTAGGTGGACGGGTGGCCTTGGGGAGTAGACTTTGTGAAGGAGAGGGTTATGTGCGGGAGACGCTGGGATACGTCTTGCAGAGCTGATGTGAGCGCGTTGACTTGGTTCTGGAGGGCGATTACTTGTTGGCTTAGAGATCCGACGTCTGTTCTGTGAAGTGTTAGTGATGGTCTATGAGATGGGTGAGGTACTCACTGAGGTTCTTGAGTTGAGCGTCTTCGCGACGGCTCAGCATCTTCCTTTGCTGGTTGAGCTGTGGGAGCAAAGATGCATTCGACTTTATTAACATCACATCTTTTACAAATCTCATCGCCCTCTTCCCTCACACACTTGAGCTTCTTCTTCTTACACTCATTACTACCAATGTCAGTTCAATCTCAGTACATAGGCAGGGACGGTCGCGTACCAAGCTACAGGCGCGTATTTGGCGCGTTTACTCCGCGGAGTAGACGACGTAGCCGACTCTGCAATTGAGCCTATTCTCTTGCGACCAGGATCCATGAGTCATTCCGCATATATCGCGTGTTGTTAATTGAGACGCATGAGATACGGGGTGTTGTAGTGTTGAGGTCGCTAAAGAAAAGGGCGGGGCTGCCTGTAATTATTTCTATCTGGGGTCGCTTATCAATGATATTCCGCTAAACCAAAAGTGACGACAGGCCCAGACCCTGCTGATCTACTCCTTATCAATGCTTCAGCCTTCACTGGAGCACTGCTTATCGTGCAGAAATAGAGTTTGACCTTTCTCCAAGTGGTTATTACTTCCACTCACTAATCCACCATTATTCACCTTATCGATATACCTATCACTTGTTCTTCTGATGCCACTGATATCATTCTGAGTTAGTATTCGCATTTTATGTGATATCTGTTCTGTTTAGTAGTCTGCTATATCTGATAATTTCTACCGGGCAATGTAAATCGGTCGCTCAAAGGGTGTGCCATTTTGGCACGTATTCTTACCCATCCCTACTTATACATAATACCTTAGCACCTGTTTGACACTATATTTACCCCACACGCAGGTCATTCGCGCCCTGTTGCATGCTGGCGCCACGTTAATATGTGTAAACCTCCAAATTTCATGGTCCTTAACCTCACTGACTACCAACTTTATACCGCAACGATCTGAAATGAACCGCATAATAGTAAAATGCCTGCGATGCAAGCGCATGCCTCGCATCCGGGCCACTAGATCCTACTCCTCTTCCTACCGCCCCTCAATCGCCGCAATGCCTACCCTCGATATATACCATATCCGCGATAACCCAGAACTCTACGCGCAAAACTGCCTCTCACGAAACTGCCCCGAACTCGCCTCCAACTCATTCCGCATCAGCAAGCTCATGTACTATCATCAGGCTTTGCAGTACGCTACGAAATCTTTACGTGAAAGCGCAAATGCTTTACAGAACGAGCTTCTAGTACTAGAAGAAGAGGGGAAAAACACTGAAGGAGCGCTCACAAAAGCGAGGGAGATTAGGACAAAGCTTCTTGAAGTTGAAAATGTGGAGGATATCATGAGCAAGATAGAGGATTTGGCGCTGGCGTTGCCGAATCTTACAAGCAAGGAGACGCCAAAGACCGAGTTTGAACCTATCTGCTATGTCAACGCCGATGAAAAGACTATTCAGATCAAGGACAGCAAAGGAAAGCCTATTCATCACGTCGAAATCGGAAAGCAGCTTGGTATCATCGACTCTACTTCCGCTGACACTGCATTCGGCCGGGGATGGTACTACCTCGTCGACGCCGGCGCCCTCCTAGAACAAGCCATCGTCTCCTACGCTCTCACCTTCGCAACTCGCAAAGGCTGGACTCCCGTCACGGCCCCATCCGTAGTCTACTCTCAGATCTCCGCCGCTTGCGGGTATCAACCTCTTGATAGTAGCGGCAAGCAGCGGATTTACAACATTGCGCAGGATGAGGTTAGTGGTGTGCCTGAGATGAGCCTGACGAGGACAAGCGATATTGCACTGGCTGGTATGAAGGCAAACACAATAATCTCGGAGGACGAGTTGCCGCTCAGAAGGGTCACTGCTTCAAGATGTTACAGGCCTGAGGCTCGGCACAATACAGAGGGACAGTACAACGTGCATGAGTTCACCAACGTGGAGTTATTTGCCTGGACGAAGCCAGACGAGGAAGAGATGGAATTCTTCTTTGACGAAATCATCGACATTCAAACCGATATCCTCGGCGCCCTCGGTCTCACATGCCGTGTCCTCGACATGCCAGTCCACAATCTCAGCGCCAGAGAAGCCCGTAGAGTCTCCGTTGAAGCCTTCTTCCCCTTCCGCGCGGTGGGTGAAACACCAGACGAAGTCCACGACGCTGCGTGGGGAGAAATTGCTTCTGTGAGTTTCTGCACGGATTATCAGAGTCGACGGTTAGCGACGAGGATGAGAGGCGATGGGGATGGGACGTTTGGGTTCCCCTGGACGGTGAGTGCGACGATGCTGGCGGTGCCGAGGGTTATAGCGGCGTTGTTAGAGATTGGATGGGATGGAGATGAGGGGATTGTGAGGTTGCCTAAGGCGTTACATAAGTTTATGGGTACAGATAGGATTGAGGGACTCAAAAGGGACTGAGCGCGACGTGATCAAACCCCAAAACGGGCTTGACTCGACACTAATCAACTTCATATTTAATTTCTTCACTCTAGCGTCTACTCACGGTTCGCGGAAGGGTAGTCATTCCGGTCTGCCCGAGTGCGGAAGTCGAGGCGGCGTGCTGTCACGGTGCCCATTCTTATTATATCAAGGGGCATTCGTCCGTAAAACCAGGTAATTATAAAGCTTGGGAACATTGATCTGTCAATCACAGTCACCAACATACGAAGTAGGCTGCTAGCCCAGCAAAGTGAGTACCTGCACACCTATTCTGTATTATTACAACTCCTACAACTTTTTAGTATCTGAATTAGGGACATGGTTCGTACGTTGACTGCAACAAAGCCATGTCAAGACTTTCCTGTTCTGACTCCCTCTAGACCTTTCTTTCCGTGATTATTACTTCCAATCCCGAACCCTCTCTCTAGCATCCTGTTTCCCATAGCTTATCGACACTTCATCCGTTCTTCTAATCCCACTGATATCATTCTGAGTCTTTGTATCGCGAAGTATACTCTCATCGCTGGCATTTGCATTATACGCAATAACTGTCCTGTTTGATGGTCCGCTACCTCCAATTGTTTCCGTACCAGGCATTGAGCCGTTGCCGTATTTCCGACCGCTGTGATTCCCGTACATTGGGAGTTTGTAGGAACTAGCTGCAACGGAGCTATCGCCTTGGCTGCCGTAGCGGAAGCGTACGTAGAGAGGGCGGAGGACGGGGATGGAGGAGCACATTATTGCACATTATTGTTACGGTGCTTTCGGTCGCGGACCAGATGAGCATGTCGACTGTGTCGTCTGTGAAGATTAGTAGATGAAGAATTGGTAGGGGATGAAGGAGCATACAGATGTATTCACTGGCGTTTAATCCGTTCAGAGCGACTGTACGGACAATACCGCAGATACCAGCACTAACATCGTCAGTAAAAATGATTCAGCGTCGGTCAGGGTGATGACTTACAAGATACCAAGACTTAGACCGCACGCGACAGTGATCTTCTCTTTGCGCTTCATGTTGAGCTCCCAGATGACAAACCACAGAAGAATCGCGAAACTAAAGTCCGCAACGACAAACCAGGCTGGAAATATTAGCACACTCCAAGGACTCATTTAACAGTAACTTACATCCCACAGTCAAGCCAACCTTGGAAAAGTCAATCCAACATGTCCCCGACACCCGTCGATCCCAAGTCCTCTGCACAGGATCACACTGCACCACGACAACGATGCTAGAAAATAGCGTGATAAACCCCGTTCCCGCCAGAAACGCCCAGATGAATGCTTTCTGGAATTTATTCCGTACAATGCGCAGAAGAAAGATACCGACGGCGCATTTTCCCAGACCGATTACCATTAATCCGGCTACTTGGCTGTATATCTCTAACTCGAAGGCTCGGAAGTATGCATCGGAGTTGTCAATGTCTGCGAATTTGCGACCGAGACCGTATTTTGTACCGGCTGTTACGAAGCCGGAGTAGATGATCTGAAAGACCTGTAGATTGTGAGGATGAGTTATTGGCGAGAAGGTGGAGGGCATACCAGTGCGATCATAACGAGATAGTCATCGGCCCCGACAGAGTGTAGAATCTGAGATCTCGTGTATAATCTCAATCCAACGAAGATTGCAAAGATAACGACTTGAACCCATAGAACCGCATTGAGCATAGGCCCCAGGCCTCCATAGTAACTTTTCATGATTGCAGCAACCAAGCGAGCTGTCTTCGAAAAGAAGCGAAATATTGCAGACCAGAGTAGTTCACATTGTCTGCTGGACCTCAAGACCTTATCGGCTCCGCGAGACTCGCCATTGCCCCTGATCACACGTCTAACAGCCGAGTATGTTACATGCCCAGGAAAAAGAAAGGAGCGAAGGATCACTCCCTAGCGCGTTTCAATGCATTGTTAAGGAGGATTGTTAACTATCCTTTGTTCTGACGAGATCTACGCGAAAACCCTTGTTAGCGACATGGTGTGTCTGGCACGCGAAAGACAAACTTGGTGATGGACCAATGACAAGTGGTTGTATAACGGTATGATTTGTGTTGGAGACGAGGACAAACATCGCGTGACTGTTGGTTGATGAGGGCTTGTTATCTCTTTTCTCGGGGGCTATCATATATGACAGACTTCGAGTTAGGCTGTGGCCTTACAATGAGAATCAGGTAATCTGGATCCTCGTACGGAGTAGAACCCGAATACTCGGGCTCCTGCAGGAACTTGGATTTGCCGCATGAAATGCTCGAGTCTTGCAGTCAATTTCTGCAGTTATTAAATCTCCTCAGTTGCCGCCATCCGTAGGATTTGCCGAGATAACAAACTATCTCCACTCTCTCATCAAACGGTTCTGCTTGCTTTTTCTCCGCCCACCGGGCACGAGGTTCCTCCACAAGCATGATTCGCCCCATTGTCAACGAACTGCAAGTGATATATGACAGTGACAGTCGAGGAAACTCCACTAGTAGAAGCGAAACCGCTAAAGTAACATCGCCCATTTTCGCCCGCAGAAATCTTTTCAAGCGGCTCCGATGCCAGGATCCATTGAGCCATTGAAAAGGACTATCAGAATTTCTCTCGAGATAATTTGACGAGAGGATTCAGGCGAGGTTACGGTAAACCCGCTATACAACGATGGATATGATGATCACGGCTCAACGTTGCATTTTTGAACCGCGTCATTTCGTCGGGCCGTTACGGGTCAACCGCCATTAGGTCAGTGGTTTCAATGCATCAGCCAACGGCGGTTCTGTGTCTACGCTACGGGTAATCACGAAGCAACCTGATCCTGGATACCCTTTGACTTGGTTCTTGTCCACCATTCTCGAGCATTTATATCACGCCAACAACGCTATTCTGGGACACCTTGAGCCTCAAAAAAACAGTCCGGATGGAGCTATAACTAACGCGAAGAATTACCCGACGTATCCAGCATTCCCCGTGGGATTCATACCCTAGCATGAGCTAGCTAAGCGACCCTGTTGCATAGAGAGCCAATAAAGGATAGTGCAACAATCCGTTCACCATCAGTTGACATATCATTTTGAGAAGCAGTTCATCCTCACGTTCGCTCAGTTTCAGTACGGACATTACTGGTGCCTAATATGAGCCACCTTGATGATATGTAGTACATTATTACGCATAGAATATTAGGTGTACCATAATGATAATGCTCAAAATCAATACAGAACTTCTCTTAGACCAATTCACAGCCAATATCCGCAGGATCTGTTTCATAGAAACTCTCCTTATCCCTTAAGGGCGGAGGGATAGCCCTTCAGTACTCATCAAACTAAGGATAATACGTGCCTATTGTATGCTCTGCTACTACGGGCACTGCATTAACTTAGATCAGAGCCAGTACTGGACTAATTCACGGCGAGATAGCGCCCAAAGGGACAACCCTCCACACCAACTTCTCATCCCGGTAAGGGGCCGCAGGGTTCTCCCACTGAACTGAATCGCTAGTCTAAGTGCAGACATCCCATTGTAAATCATACACTTATTTATACAAGCGATGTATCTCATTATATATCACAATCCCTATTATCTTTTCTTTTTCGACTCCACCCTAAAACATACTCACTCTTGTCCCTTACTTCTCACAATGGGCTCAGTTGGTCCTTCAACAAACGACATCATCGCCACCCTTGATGCTGTAAACCCCAGCCAATTCGGCGGCGATGAAGTCGAGCGTCTTCGTGTCCGCGCTGCTGCTCGTCGCTTGCTAGCCAGAGTTGAAACTCCATATGAACGAGCATGGGGTTTCTGTTTCGAACATCCTGCTGTTTTTGCGGCGCTGCAGACTGCAATCGATTTGGGAATCTGGAAGGCTTGGACTAAAGAGGGTGGAGGGAAGAAGACAATCGATGAGTTGGTCAAGTTGACTGGGAGGGACGTTGAGCCAAATTTGTTAAGTGAGTTGTCATATCCCTGTTAGGTTAGTCGAAGCTTACGAGTGTAGGACGTCTGTTCCGTCTTCTGGCTGCGTTTTATGTGGTTGAGGAGACAGACGTGGATACCTTCAAGCCCACGCCGTTCTCATATGCCATTGGTGATGAAAGTACCAAGGTCCGAGCGTCTCTCGAAGCAGCGTAGGTCTTCCGGCCACAAAACCAATACGTTAACTAACGAAATCTAGAACCTACCAGTATATCTCAGCGGGCCAGAACCTCCCCAAATACCTCGCCAAAATAGGTTACAAAGTCCCCACAGCAGCAGAAGACAACAACTACGCAGGCAGTGATCCTGACGGTCTTAACTTCTTCGGTCGTCTTCAGAAGAGTCCAGAGTATTATGAAGCTTTTACAGGACACATGGAGGCATGGACGTCTTGGAAGACGCCTTGGACTAAGATTTACGATCCTAGCAAGTTGATCGAGGGTGCTGACCTGAGTAAACCACTTGCTGTTGATGTTGGCGGCAACACCGGCATTGATATCTCTCATGTTCTCAAGGCCAGACCGGATTTGCCAAACGGGGCTTTGGTGTTGCAGGACTTGCCGGAGATTATTGCGCGGGCGGATGTTGATGAGAAGATCACGGCTATGGTGCATGATTTCTTTAAACCTCAGCCTGTGAAGGGTAAGTCTCTCCACCCTGTCTAGATGGAAGCTTAAGTACCGACACAAGCATAGGAGCTCGGGCATACTTCATGCACGCTGTTCTTCACGACTGGCCTGATGCTCAAGCAACCCAACTTCTACAGAACACCAGAGACGCCATGACAAAGGGCTATTCTAAACTCTTCGTCTATGATATCGTGTTGCCGCCAACTGGAGCTAGTATTAGTCAGACCACCATGGACGTTCAGATGATGTCTCTTCTTTCAGCCTCTGAGCGGACCAAGAGTCAGTGGGAGGAATTACTGACGGGGGCTGGGTTCAGGATTGTCAAGTTTTGGCCTGATCCTCAGCAGTATGAGATGTTGATTGAGGCAGAGATTGCATAAATTGAGGATAATGGGATGTCTATGGAAGACGACAAGCAATAACAATACAGAGGGATCAGACACCTGTTAGTTGAAGCAGTTACATAGACACTCAATTTACTAACGTCACATAGTCGTAAGAAACAAGGAGACTAGTAATCGATGACAGGAGACAAACCATTTATTGAGTCTCTTCATAACTGTGACCCTCACATGCGGTTGTTCTTAAGCATCAGTGACCCCAAACGTGGAGCTATCAGCTGAGCACCACTTTGATTCAGCAGATTGACGCCCTTCATACGCATCATAGATTCGTGAGGGCAAGTCTACTCTCCGCCCTCAGATAGCGCAATGATGCTAAACTCAGCACTCCCCTCCCCTGCATTAATGAATCGCCGCACCCCAATATCCAAGACCTTACTGCTCAGCATATCCTCCCCCTCGCCCACAGGTCCATAGCACATCATCCCACCCCAACTTCCATCAAGCCCCCAGAGGTTCCCATCCGTCCCCTTCACAAAAGCCATGAAGTGATACCCAATAGGATCCTGGGCATCAGGCGCTGCCGTATCGCCTCTAGCTGCCGCCTTGCTGTGCGCTTCTTCTATAACGACTGAGTTATACAGCAGGTCCGCGTGCTGAGTGGGTAAGGGCAGCTTGAGAGCTTCATCGAGGAGTCCTGCTAGTGGCGATGATGGTACGAGACGCTCGCGTAAGGAGCCGTTGAGTAGGGCGTGGAAGAGGGCTACCATACCACAGGCGTTGCCGATTGTCTGCGGGAACCAAAGGACGGGCTGGTCCGTCGGGTACAGATCATCGAAGCCTTCCATCGAGTAGGTTTTCCGTTCAGGAGGCGCTGGGGTTCTTTTTCCAGCGGCCACATCTTCAGCTTCGACGGCGTGGTAGGCGTTGGAGGGCGTGATGAAGATGAGTGCATGGGCTGGGCGCGGCACCATGGCCAGGAGCTCCGGTTCGTCGAGGGAGTAGACATCATGAAATGCCAGCTTAGGGTCCATGCCTAGGTCGTGGGCTAGGTTGGTGAAGACCTGAGGGTTGTTTTCAAGCGGGACAAAGAACTTTCTGCCCTCTGCGCTGTGATAGACTGCCATCTTGACTCTGGGGCCGCTAACAGAAGGGTAGGTTGAGCGATGCGCTTAGGATAGGTAGTCCGGCCTGCCAACAATAGATGGGCCCAACAGGATACTTTTGTCTGAGATGAGATTTGCAATAGATGCTTAATGAATGAGGGGTTCGTAGCGTTTTGTATATCGGAGTTGGAGAAGGCAGGCATCCAAGAGATGACGCCAAGCGCATAGGGCGCGATAGAGTTATGCTTACCAATTTTCTGATTGGCTGAGCATCGTTGACTTTTTGTTTAGTCGAGGATTTGACATCAAGCAGCACTCTTTGAAGCACCATCATTCGTCAATCAAGCGCTGTAAGTTGTGAGATTGTTGTGTTATTTACATTTAAGCTGTGTGACTGAGAGCTTCAATCACAGCATAGAACTTGGTCAATCAGGAGCATGGTAAAATGAGGGTTATGTGATAGTTACAGCCCAAAGTTCCTCCTCATAGCTGCATCTTCCGACCCAGACAGCCAAGCCGGTCACTACTCTGACTTAAAATGAGCCAAAGACCTTGCAGCGATGTAGCGAACTGGGACCTCCTTCTATGCTTATTTATCTGAAAGATCTCTATTTAGTTGACAGGTGCTGAAACTAGCTTACTAGCCATGTACACACTGGCAGTTTACATCATACTACTTGGGCTGGGGTTCCAACAGGTTTGTGAGGCCCAAGTCTTAACAGATTCGCCGATTCGGCAAAGACTATAGCTATACCCAGTATGTAATCTGGTATAAGCAAGGCTTTATGGGCCAAGCATTTCTAGCTAGTAATTGACATTTTGTTGTGGAGAAAGCTCTTAGACTAGAGGAAGTTAACTAGTTAGAAATCAGAGATAATGAGATGCATTTACTATAGGCTATAGAAACGAATTTCTAGTTAACTATTATCTGACTTAGGGGATGTTATGTTATTAACAACTAACTTGAAAACTAGAAAGTGGATAGAACTGACTTTATAAGCCTACAGTACTGTGGCGTGTCTTTTATGTAAAGCCATATAAATCTTAATAATGGATTTTCTAATTACTTTTACGTTATCCCTTCTTAAATAGCGGTATTTAACATAAAACTGATCTTATATAATATTTTAAAAAAAATACATTCTACTTTCACGGTTTATAATATATTAACTTAGAACTCAATATCTATTTCCCAAAGCTGCCAGACTCACGTTGGTGGATAAATCTACAAGGTAATGTCCACTCTAAACTTGTTTGAAAAATCCTCCGAAATGCAAAATTACTCAGATTACGGAGGTCCCTACCAAAAGTCTTGTCCTGCCCCCCTGCTCGTGACAGGGGACCCTGGGAGGTCAGAAAAAGCAATGAAAAAGGCGGTATGTGATTTCCTTACCTGTAAACCTTCTGTAACCCCTCTGTAAGCTGTTGACTGATTTCTTGAAGTTTCTGATGATCTTGTAGGTCCTCTGATTATAACCCTAAATATAGATATCGTAATAAGGGCTTTTATTATATCCCTTAAGGCACCTTGTAGCAGCAAGTCTTCCGCTAAGGTCTCTAAAATATTAAGACTTTTAATCTATTAGGTTAATAGAATTTATATTTATATAATCCTAAGTGTTAATTAGCTGTGTTTACCCTTAATTTATATTTCTCATACTGCACTGCATTGCCTTACAACCTGATCTAATCTATTACTAACCTGCTAAGCTAGCTTTAGTCTATTAATATTTACAGTTTTTCCCTTAATACTAAAACCTTTATTTCCTAATTTACCTTTTCCTTTCTCTTTCCCCTCTTACTTCCTCTCCTTTACACTATAATAGCCCTTAATTCCTATAATATAATATTTATACTACTAAATTAACTACTGTAACTGTATATCTTAACTCTATAAACTATAGCTAGTATAGACTATTACTGCTATCTAATATAATGCTATTAATAAAGGCCTACTATTATCTTAATAGGTATTAACTCTATTCTAGGCAATTTACTAAGTCTTCTAATGCCTCTATCTAATCTATAATATAGTTAATAAAGGCTTTATTTTTAGCTTTATTTTTAGCTTTATTTTTAGCTTTATTTTTATTAATACTAAGTAGCTATACTTAGTAGCTAAAGATTATAAGATTAACTTATTATATTATTAATAGTTTATTAATATATAGTAGGTATTTTCTTATAATTTTATAATGCTTTAAGAAGGATTAAAAGATTAATATAATATTAAGCTTAAGGCTATAGATTTTTATTAGATTACTAGATATATAGGTATTAACTGCTTTAACTAGATAATTATAGCTAGGTTAGCTATTATTAATATTAATTATATAGTAATATATTTTATAATAGATTTTAGAGTTTTTAGCCTATTTTAAAATAATCTATTTAAATTAAAGCTTTAGTAGTAATTGCCTTAACTAGGTAATAATAAAGAAGGCATTTAGCCTGCTAAGGCTAGGGGAAATATCTTTTTTATACTTATAGATTAAGGCTACTTATTTAGTTAGATTATAAGGTTTAAGGTAGCAGCGCTTTATAATCTTAAGACTTAATTTTAAGGTTATTGTGTTTTTTAATATAATATATAATGCTTTATATTATAATATGCTAAAAATAAGCATTATATTGTATTATCTTATTATATAAGACTCTATTAGCTATACCTTGCGTATTGCTGCAGAGACATTTTGACTTTTTAATATTTATATAATTAATTAAGAGTTTAACCTTAATATTAGATTACTAATTCTAAAAGATAAATATCTTAAAGATAAACCTTAATTAAAGCAGTTAATAAAGATAATAAAAGAAACTAAGAAGCTTATTATTAGTAAGATATAATGTAATTACTTTAGATAGGAAAAAACCTATACTAATCTTGCTGCTAAGCTTAGGGATATAGGAGTAGAAATCTTAGTAATACCTATCTATTAGATGCTGGTTTCTTTAGAGTTTAAGAAGATAAAGCTAATAAGGAAACTGGGCCTAATAAAGTTAATAAAAGCTAAAAGACTTACTTAATGTATTACCTACTGTAACTGGACTTTAGAGGACTAGAAGTTAGTAATTTAGTTAGATAAAACTGCTATAATTCTCTTATATTAGTAAGGAGATTATTGCATATAATAAAGATCTAATAAGCAGTTTTTCTGCAGCTGCATTTAAGAGTAATAGAAGGGGGTAATAGAGTTTATATTCTAAGGCTCCTTTTCTTATAATAAAAAAGGCCCTTATTATTACTAGGCTTTAGAGACTAAGAAGGAAAAGGCAGATTCTATACTTATTCTTAAGGAGCTTAACTATAAGCTTAAGCTAAAGAAGAAAGAGGAATAGAAGCTAATAATAGTAATAAGAAGAGTAGGTCTAAGGAATCTGCTAGGTAAGAAGCTGGCTTAAAAGTGGAATAAAAAGAATAAGAAACTTATAAGAAAGGAAGGAAAGGGAGGTATTAACTAGTAGTAATATTAGCAGAAGATTCTTATTCTAAAATTACTTCCTTTTATATAGCTATATAAAGAAGAGAGACCTAGCACAGTTATTCAGGAGGATAAGGCACCAGCACATTCGCATCACGCACAGCAGAAGGTTTTTAACCTTGCCAGCGTACAGCGACTTCTTTAGTGTGGAAATAGCCCTGATTTGAACGCTATTGAAGCTGCCTGGCCGTATTTAAAGAGGGAAACTACAAAAAAAGGTGAAGCTATTCGCAGGTGGGAAGCAGCTTAGTTGGCGATGCCGCAGGAGAAGATCCAAGCGTGGATTAAACAGATACCTTATTACATAGAAAAAATCATTAAGCTAGGGGGAGGAAATACAGTGGGGGGCAAAAAGTATGAAGACCCCCTAAGTAGCTCCCCCCTGACTAGCCCGATTGAGACCGCGTTTTTAACGCCGCTTTTTTATACACATTATACACATCATAACACCAAAAAAACAGATCATAATGCCACATAGCAAAGAGCTTTTACCTTTATTATAGTCTTGTTAAGACCTGATATTATATAAAGGTCTTATTATATAACTAAGGAATATATTATGTTCTCGATGACTAATCAAGGCAAAATATATACCAAAATAATGAGAAAATTCAGGACTTTCGATTGGTGTGCTTACCTAAGCAATATGTGGAGAATTGAGCAAACTCCACAATTAAAGTTTTTGTTGTACAAAGCGTAGATTAGTCACAACGAGCATTCCAGCTTTGATTGAAAGAGCCTTGTTTTCTTCAATTGAAGGTGGCGGTCGGTTTGACCTTATCAAGCTACGGAAATCGCGCAGTGGGTTCAATCTGACCAATCAGAGAGCGTTTTGCTGTTTACAGCTCAACA